>JAZHYW010056326.1:0-12392 GCA_037355805.1 Ixodes ricinus
GTGACGGTGCCGAACGCGGACGTCTTCGTTATTTGCGACATGGGCGCCGTGGTACGTATAATTTCGCCCGGCCTGTGTCGCGTGTTATTTCTGCGTCGGAAAGATCAGTCTGGCTGAGGCGTTGGTGGGCTTGTCAAGTTCGAGCAGCGGCCATTTTGAACGGCGGAGGGGGAAGCGGTGGGGAGGGTGTGGAAAAGGTCGCTCCGAAAATGCAAGTTTATCTTCCCCTCGTCGATGTGGAGCGGGTCCCACGGAGCGGAATTTCGCCTCCCCCGCGGATTTTGGAAAGCGCTCCGGATCTACGAGTGGAATTCACCATTAGTCTTAATGCTGTTCCTCTACAACAAACTGACACATACAGGTATATTGGTGTTCTTCTAACTAAAAACCTCTCTTGGGAGTGTCATATTCAGTGGTGTCTGTTGCTAACCGAAGCCTCTAGGTTACCTCTGTCACAACTTCAGATCTGTCCCAAGTAACCTAAGGCGACTCCTTTACATTTCTTTAGTACGATCAAAATTGAAGTATGTATCCTCCATTTCGCCACCCTCACCTTTCTTCACTAACACACAGTATTGAAGTTGTCCAAAACCGTTCTGCCCGGTTCATTCAATCTGACTACTCACGTTTTTTCTAGTGTTTTTCAAATAAAATCGGATCTTTCTCATCCCTACACTTGCTACCCGACGGAAAATGTTTCGCCTCTGCCTTTTGCATCAAGTGTATTATTCGCCCCTACTACATCAGACTCTTCTCACTCCGCCAACCTATTCGTCATCCTAAAAAATAGCCCGGCCGCGATGTTTTTCCACCGCACATCAACACGCCCTTCTCCCCGACGCACTTAATGCCTTCCCGGTGACATCGCAGCCATCGAGGACACCACCAGATTTCGCGAAGTGATTCGACAATATTGTAATAAGCCACCCACTCCCCTCTCTAACGCCCCACGGCCCTGAGGGTATTGTAAATATATAAATAAATAAATGTCGATTTATAGATATGCATAGCAAATTGCTGGGAAATTGTGTTGCACGTGAAACGTGTGGTTTTAGTCCGACTCTCTGGGATTGACGTCTACGCTCTCGGCGTTCTTCATCGGTTAGTTTAGCGACTGGCTTAACGCATGGCATGTATACTCGATAGCAGTTCCTGGAATGGAGATACCGGCGCTAACCCGGGTTTAAAACCCCTGGCGCTCTTCCAGAACCTGAACCAGCCAATCAGAGTCGAGCTAGGAGTCTGACGTCACCACCTGGCTCAGGCAATCAGCATCGAGTTAATCGGCGGCTTCCACTTTTGACTTCACAAATTTCTAGACACCCCCCCCCCCTACACACACTACACACTTGACGAGACAAAGCACGTTTCACGTGAATATTAGCCGAAAATAGCCCAAACTCAAACAACTTCGTAATAGTTTATTTTAAACATTTATTTGGCCACAGATGCAAGTTTATTTCCAGAACAGAACCTTTAAGCCGGAGTCACACTGCTCATACATCATACAAAAGACAGTCTGCAAATACGAGTCACCGCGATATCCGTGGTTCGAATGCCGCGTGCCAAGTTTCTCTTCGAACTCATTGCCATGCGGCATTCGAAGCACGGATCTCGCGGTGACTCGCGTTCGAATCTGTTTGTTGCCTCTGCCGTTGCCGTCGAACCGCCAAACCGTGAGACGAACTCCCTCGTACCCATAAAGGGCACCCGAACATAAGTTGACCCCAAAATCCCGACACTGGGTAATTCTCGTCTTTCACCACTCTCCTCCTCCCCATCCTCTCCTCTCTCTCTCTCTCCCCGGCCTCCAAAAATAATAATAAGACCAGTGTGCAATCTGAGATAGTCAATTTACCCGAGACTGCCTTTCTTTTTTTTCTCTCTTTTCTTTAACAACGACAGAAACCCAGAGGGAATCCCAGATAAAGACCCCACGACCTACACACCATTGAGGGCACACTATAACAATTTCCAGCGCCTGTGGCACAGATAATTTGTTTTCCTGCTCTCTTCAAATGACCTTTCTCGTTTTCTACATGGGTCAGAAATGACTCATTTCGGAAGTCCAGTCAAGGATCTGATATAGACCAATAAGAGCCAAATAGCCAACTAAAATAATAAGCACAATAGCCCAATTTGGTTCTTTATTTCCCTATTTATAACCCCTTATGTTAATCACATCTTTAGTTGAGTTTGTCCTCGTGACGTAGGGAACATCAGAGGCCTCAAAACGCACAACAAAAATAAGAGTCAAGATGCACTATTTCTTTTTTATAACAATGGCGCAAAAAGCATCTCCCTTCCTCCAGACCTGTACGTAATTCGTTACAAGTAACGAAATTACTTGTAACTCGGTCCTTAGAGTTTTAAGTAATCTTGTAACGAAATAATTACTTAGTTGCTAGAGTAATTGTAAAGTATTATTTTTTAGCATATTTACGTAACGGCTTCGTTGTAAATCGCTACGTTTTTTTTCTCGTTTTTTTTCACGAAAACAAATTTAATTGTATTCTTGCAAAACTCTCTCTCTCTCTCTCTATCTCCACCTCCCCCCCCCCCCCCTCTTTTCCCAACACCACTTTTTCGAAGAGCAATTTCGCTGCCGCTGCCGTTCTTCTTTCTTTTTTTTCTTTTTTACTTTCTCAGTTGCCTCATTTCGTGTCCGTTCGAGGGCACTGACTTAGAATCCAATCTAGATGACAAGGGACACGCAGAAAGCTTAGAAGCAGGTCACAGCAACAACAATCCAATCATACGGAGACTCCGGGCCTCTGGCTGTTTTTTCGCGCATATTCTCGCACACTGGTGGAAGCCGTTATTTCGAGTCCCAGACGAGTTTGGCGGCCTTTCTTTTTTTACTTCACTATCAGAAGAGTGCGAGGAAGTGACTCAGTGGGACGTCGGCCATTCCCGGTTCGGCAAGCGGGGAACTGGAAAGCCCTTCGACAGCTCTACGCGTGTGCTCGGTGTGCCTTGACTGTCGTTTTGTGGACCGCGCTCATCCGCCAACATCCAACGCGCAAGGAGTGCATGTGCACTAAGCGCGAGGTCCGTCGCAGCTCATAGCATAAAGACTTTACGTTGCAAGATAATAAACTTAACAAAGACACTTATCCGAAACTGGCAAAGCAAACTGCAAAGGAAAAAGAAATAAAGAACGTTGCCAGATTGATTTTTACGGAAGTCAGCGACCAAAACTCAATGGGCGCGTTCAGTATTACGGCTCCGGAGGGAAGGAGTCAGCGACTCTTTCCACAATGTATCTGACAGATGGAGAACGACAGAGCTATGCGGAGCGCAAGTTCGTCTGCTTCTTTTGCAGGGTTGCGGTGACGTCAGAAAGACGCCGAGCTCTGATTGGTTCTGAATGAAGGCTAGTGGGTAGACCTCGAGGCAGCTTGCTTTGAGGTCTACCCACTATCCTTCAATCAGAACCAATCAGAGCGCGGCGTCTTTCTGACGTCACTGCAACCCCTGAAAAAGAAGCAGACGACTTGCTCTCCGCGTATACGTATGACGTTTTTCCAGATATTGACGTATTCCGTGGTGCGGACAAACTTATGTCGTCTGCAGCGTGCATGGGTCTTCGGTTTGCTTTCTTTCTGACGATGGAAAGTGCCGAAGGTTTCAGACGAATAACGCGTTCCCATTTCGTCTGCCAGCTCATGCTCCACTCTGAAAATGGATTTCAGAGGATATTCTTTCTGGTTCGAGCATGCTGGCCGCCAGGGTCTTTGGAAGCCTTTTGAGTCGGCGTTGCGTGGAAACTCGGCGATTATCGATGGTCGTCGTCGTGTTTGCGGTGAATAGAGCGAGGCGGAGATGGAGGACATGACGTGTGTCAGCGGATGGGCCCTCACAGGGTGTACGATCCCGGCGATGCATGATCCCGATGGGCTTGCGTGGCTGAATCGGACACACAGAGCGTACGCGCGAATATGAGACGCCGGCTGACGCTCGCGGCGGCGGTGGCTGACGCCGCGAGCTAAAGCTATACTCCGTTTCACCTTATGTTGTACCGCAGCGAAGGCTACAAGCACGAGCTCCTAGCGTTGACAGCTGCCCTGAATGCACGAGAGCTTGTGCCGCCGAGATGTGCCCCAGAGCAAGCGAGCTCGCGCTTGTAGCCTTTCCTGCGGTACATTATAAGGTGAAACAGAGTATGGCTGCTTTTGTTTCCACTGTACTTGTCGAATGCGTTAGAATGCGGGACGCAGGAGGCCGATGTTTGGCTTCTTTCGCGTTCAAATTATTCGACGAGATCAGTGGAAATAGAGGCAGTCTTTGCCTCCACGGCACTCGTCGAACGGGTATAGAACGTGAAACGCCAGCCTCGGGCGTTTAGCTCTCGCATTCGCACGCGTTCGACAAGTGCAGTGGAGACAGATCAGCTAGCCTTAGGTCAATCAATCCAACCAGAGCTCGGCGTTCTGATGTCCCCCCGCGCGATCTCGTCTCCTCTCTCCTCACTTTCTCGGTGCATAAATTTGGCAAATAAAACAACAAGAACAAAGTAATTGAAAGGAAATCATCATAGCGCTTTGACGCCGGAGGAACGAGTTTCACTGTTGCTTCTGCATTTTAAAGAATTTTTTTAGAGTTCTTTCATTCGCTGTGTTATCGCACGTGGACAGGCGCTGATGTATGTGGGACGGTAAAGGACGCCGTTTTGTGTCGCTATCAAGTGGTAGCGTCTCGCAGACTGCAAGCGGAGGCTATACAGCTTATTTGTTTGTGGTCGCGTCTTGTGGAAGTATCAGTGCTCCCTGGCCGAGAAAACCAGAATCAGTGTATACGGATTCGAATAAAAGGGACCGCCATATGCTCTCGGCGTTGTCTGCTTCCGTTTTGTTTCAGATCACCGGTCGCTGAGATCAAGCGGAAACTGGGCTGGAGCAATATACCATCTAGAAGACAAAGCCTGGACCTCCCTCTCCTCTTCCTCCCCTCTTTCTCTCTCCTCCCCTCCACCATGCGAGCGCTTCGACACCTCAACGCCAAAAGTGTATGTTAGCACGACTTCTGCCACGGTTTCAAAGTTTGGTAAAATGCCCTACTAGAAATATCGCTTCACCAAATAAACACGAGTGAAACGGGCTTGCCGCGCGTTACCCATATAGCGCACGAAGCGAGCTGACGAGCCGAGTGGTCGAAGATCTGCGCGTTCTGTCCCAGTCTGTCCTACCCGTGACGTCACAAGCGATGATGATGATAGCTGGAGGAGCGCCCCTGTAGTTCGCACACGCCGCCAATACGACGGCGTGAAGCGAATGTTTCGACGGCGTGAAGCGAATTCTGCAGAGAGTGCTCGCATTCTGGAGGCGCCAGACAGTTCATAACTTTACAACAGCGAAAACTGTATAGACTGAATTCTCATTGTGCACAACGGAGAGAAAGAAAGCCACGAGCGTGTGTTGGGCTTTACGATGGGCCCGTGCCGCACGATCTCACGAGCAGCAGACGCTCCGTTCGAGGCATCGAGCAATACACCACCCATAGAAGACAAGGCCGGCGGTTTTCTCCTCAGACGTCATCACTGGCAGACGCAGTTCTGACGTCAGGCCGCTGCGGTAGCGCTGTTATGTGGAGCGCAAGTTCGTCTGCTTCTTTTGCAGGGGTTGCGGTGACGTCAGAATGCGGCAACGCCAGGGCATCGAGTTTCAGTGCGCTCGCCACTTGGGGCGGGGATTCATTAACGATAACGCCATGCGCAAATCTTGGCTTCTAAGGGGGGGGGGGGGTATTGCTACGTGAGGCACAGAGGCAAACGGAGCGTAAAAATACAGCTGTGAGTCGCTAAAAAGCGAAATTCTTTGAAACAGTTATTTCCTAACCAAAAACACCCCAATCAAGCTTTATTTTGTTTTATGTCATTATGCTTAAACAGGTGGAACGACAGGAACACGGACAATCCGCTAAGGCTCTCGGCGTGTGCGCGTTCCTGTACAAAATGACAGAGTCGCAACCGCTATTGGCGTCGAGATGTTTCTGTGGCGCTCTCTTGCGAGGTTTCCATTCGTGACGTCACGACCCAAAATTATCCTCGCCGTGACGTCATGAGTTGTAATCTTTTGACTACTTATCATCAGTCGCGAACTATAATTTCGATGTTATCTGTAAAAATAACCAAGGAAGCTCGGGGTCATCGCATTCTAACATCGCCACAGCTGAGACTCCGATATTGAGCCCATTTCCGTCGATGAAAGCAAAACTCATCCAGATAGTACATAAGACTTCACAGTGAGCATTTGGCCAATCGCGAATTGCGACGTCGCTAATAGCCATGAGTGTTTTTTCGTAGATCGCTATCCCAACGGTCTCCGCAACCCGCTACGATACCTGGAACTCTAGAGTAAAGGGTTAAAGGCAATCGAGCGCGCAGGCGCGGTCAGGACGTGGCGAGTTCCGAGCGTCTTATCGTCGCTCCGCCGCAGATGCCATTGCAGGCATTCGCCGATAAGAAGGGTAAATAATAACGATAAGGAGATGAATCATAATGTAAAGAAGGGGGACGAGCCAACGATGCCAATCCAACACCCGTGTCACCTGACCTTCGGGAAGGGCTCAGCAATGCATACGTTCCTCCAGAACAGGAACGAAAACTCGTTTCTTGGCCATCTTGAACGAGTTCCCGTCACAAGTTCTCGTGGATCGAAAAAAGCAAATTCCCGTTACTTTTTTAATATTGAAACGTTTTGGTACATTGTCTATTTTAATCAAATATTCTGACCGAGGCGCCGCCTCCTATTCACTGCCCTGGGGCGATAGCATACAATAGGGACGTTTACCTCCCGCCTATTCAGCATCCTCCCATCGCGTGAAAAGCTTCCTTTGGGGAAGTCCGGCGCTCCGACTTATCGGAAAAGTCTGACGCTCGAAAAGGCGTCTTCACAACAGAGACACAATGCAGCTTCCGTATACAAATCAACAACAAAGTCGCGACGTGTTGTTTTTGTCCCACGCGCGCGCCTCTTCATGGTAATCTGAAATCGGTCACAGCCCTCCTGCGGATTGTCGGGTACACACCTCCGCTGGCCGCACAGCCTAACGTGCGCGTATAGCGGTGCAGCTCTTATCGGCCCCGTCGAGCGGCTGCAATCCCCGACCGGTATTTCTGGTCGGTGCTCCCGTTCGCGCCTGCTCGCTTGTTCGCCGAGACGCTCGTTGGCCTTCTGGGACCAGGTATATTGAGAGCACTGCACGGGCCGGAATTCGTCCAGGCCGGACCCGGCCCGGTAGAAGCTCGCGGCGCGAGCCCGGCCTCCAGCACGACAGGTTTTCTAAGCGCCCAAGCTCCGGCCTGATTCGTTACGAATAATGAATACACCTTATTAATTATTCGCGCCATCTCTGGACGCCCGCGCGAACTATACCGAGTCTCAGCACCACCATCTTTGAGGCTTCTCCACCGTCCTCGCTCTGCTCTGCACAGCGCTCTCCGCACTACAGTTCTTACGATGTTGTCCATGAATGCGGTGGAGGCGTACAGGTACTTCGAAATGAATGATATTAGCGAGCCTGGTTCAGAAAGTTGTGGTAGCTCCGTTCAGAATGACGGAAACGACAACAAGAATCTAGTCGCCCGGAAAACCGTTTGCTGCACACGGCGTGACAAGCAATGCAAGAAGTAGCCTCGTGAAAGAATCGTGAGTCGCAGTTGTCCCGGTGTCTTCATTGTTGCTGTCGTTTGAGTTGCTGTGGACGCAACCGGCACAAACGTGTGAAGCAGGCTTGACCGGCCATCAATACAGTAACGGGGAGCTTCATATATCGAGAGAATTTGACAGAACCAACAGTAGAAGCAAGCGGCGCGGGTCCTGGCATTTCGCCACTCAGGTATTCCCCGTAAAACGCTACAATTATTCCGAAATTCGTCATAAAAACTTCAGATTGGAAAGAAAAACAAACGCGATTCGTGTATTTACTTCAGTTGGCTTCTTATTTATCCACTGATTACGTAGCGAGGCAGAGCAGTATACTGCGGCATCACTCTCCCCAGCAGTGCACCCTCAAACATGGGTCGCCATATTTAAGCTACGGAACAAGGTTGGCACGCAAATCTGAATAAGGTCTGTTTGTTATTGTATATACTCTTTTTTTACTTAGTGTACAACGCTGTCGAAGCTGCTGGCGCGAGCATGGGGTTTGATAACCATGATAATTTTAATCCAAAACTAAAACAGAAGGATAAAAAAAAGTGGAAGAGAAAGTAACAGGGAAACTAACTCAGCTGATAATTTTATTCCCTATTTTGCGACTGGAGCGACCCCTATCAGCCAGAAATTTCTGCCACCCGCCTGAGCTGCGAAATCCGGTCAGCGCGGCTCCCCGTCTGCATTGTGCATCCGGGGCCCGCCGGCTTTTCTTAAAAGTGTTTACTTTATTGGCGTGTCCAGGATGCTTATCTTTTTCGTGTTATCTTCCACCGTGAGAAACAGGGAATACCAGGGCTCGTAGCCTGCTCGGACCTCACAGAAAACGAACGAAAAAGCGAACGTAAAGCAGTTCACGACGCGGGCCGTTCGACGTTCTTTGATGATTATTTCTGATGAGATAAACTCCGAAAAGTCTCCGCTGTATGTTCCCGGTCTTCGCGAAAAATAGCTGGTCGGGTCCGGCCCATGCGGACGGAATAGATACGTTCGTTCATTTGCTTTGGTGATGTGCAAAAAAGCAGCTCTCTTCAAAACGTGCCCCGAACCAAGCCGCGGATTCCGTCCGATCGTCGTGAAGTGACGATCGTCGACACTGTACATTGAATATGCTGTGCTATTTGAGGCCCTTCTGAAATCCAAATCTTCAAACACAGCTATACGACTGGTGCGCGCCCGAAAACGTCCGCATGGTCCTTGTATCGAACCAGGGACTTCTCCATTTCCGGTGGAGGCGGAGTTTTTTGGTCGCGCACCAGTCGCCATAGCTGTGTTCGGAGATTTGTGCACGCCCTTTGGCCCCCGTGTTCCCCTTCTCCAGGGATTATTATCGTCAACCTCGTTCTCCATTGCTACTGCTTTTTGTCTTCTTGTTTAGGAAAGCTTGCAGCAGCTGGACAATTCTTTTGGAAGCGCCGCGGCGTCGGCTCGTCCGCCACTCCTGCCTCGTACTGTTTACTTTTTGAGAGTTGTTTTCAAAAGCGCTGCTGGCCAATACCTTCCTTCTATTGTGACACAGAGGCTCGCGAAATGTGAGTCAGCTTTCGTAAGAATGCAATTTTGCGTTAGGAGGAACTTTTGTCAACTGACGCAATATACAGATAAAAACACTCGCTGACCAGCAAAGCCAGCGCAAGAATGCGGGCTCGCCGTCCGAACATGGTGTATTTCTTCACAGGGTATGTTGGCTCCAAGGCGAGACAGGTGTCGAACCACGCAGAGTTGAGATGTCGGATATCTGGCTCCACTAGAGAGGAGGAAACGCTGACAGCAGCACTTACGAAAATTGACCAGGTGTGTGCTCCGCTAGATACACAACGACTGTTAAAAGAATTCACAGGCGATTTCTTCATAGTCCCCGATTAGCCAGAATATTTGCTATACACACCAACAAACATCGCTGAAATAGTAACCCAAATATTGGGCCGAAATATGTTATTTTCAGGAAATTATCGATTTTGCAATCTTGGTCCTCACTGTTTCTTCAAAGTAAAATCCTCTACTGGCAACAATGATTTAAAAAAAAGTGACGTCAGCGGAAGGCACTGGTTCACTTTTTGGACTGGTGACTGCGTTCCCATCTGATCCCGTATGGAAATCTTAAGTATCTGGGCCATATCTGGCCATATCGAACATTATATGATTATATACGGCTTATATACAGACTTATCTGGCGTATATACAGACTGATATGGCGTATATACAGACTTATCTGGCGTGTATACAGACTTATCTGGCGTACATACAGCCTGATATGGCGTATATACAGACTTATCTGGCGTATACACAGCCTTATCTGGCGTATATACAGCTTTATCTGGCGGCCAATATTAATATATTAAAAAGTTTAAAAAAGTTAAAAATTTACTTTGTTAGCAAAATGTGAATGACTCATTGTTAGCAAGCTAAATATTAGCACAAATAATCCCAAACTTCAGCTTTGGCAAGCTTACGTTTGAGATTAGTTGTACTAATTTTCACAAGGATTTCAATGTAGAATTAATTATCTTGAAGTGTTAACATTACGCCGGAATAGACAATTTGCTAAATCCCCAAACACCTCGGCCCGTACTCGAGGAATCATGGGGACGGTGTTTCTTCAGCTGCCCAGTGATCGGAAATTTCGACCAATTCTTTGGTTACACAGTTTTGAGTGTAATTCGGTGTCACCCTGAACGAGTGTCGTATTGAACCCAAGTACCTGTCATATCACTTTTAACATTTTTCGCCAATGTCAGTACTGTGCATTCTGTTCATCCTTCAACCTGGATGAGCTGCAGACATATCTCTTACATTATTATCATTCTCGTACAGCTTCAAAGACGCTGATATTAAGTTAAAAAACGCTAAAAATGCTAGAAACAGCTCCGCTGAATCCGACCTAAATCCCGGTTTTGGCTTGTTGTGATTTATCGGCTTTTATGTAATTCCTGCTAAAACAACAATCACGATAATGATAATATTGTAAGAGATTTCGGCGCCTCAGCGTTGTTGAAGGTTGGACAGAATGCACAGTATCATAAACGCTGCCATTGACGAGAAATTTTAGAAGTGATATGACAGGTCATTGAGCCCTTTGGGACGCTTGTTCAGAGTGACTACGAATTACACTCGAAACTGTGTAACCATGGAATTGTTCAAAACTAGCGATCACTGTAGTCGGTGACCGGTCAAGAACGAAGTGGAAGCACCTCCCACCCCTTTCCACTTTAGCAGAGTGATCGCCAAAGAGGAGGCGACCTCCTCTCCACCGCTCGCTTTGCTATTGTGGAAAGGGTGGAGGAGCCTCTACTTCGTTCTTAACCTGTCACCGACTATAGGTAGATGAAGGATCACCGTTCCTTTAATTCCTTGAGTGCGGGCCGGGACACTTGGGAGAGTTGTAGACAATAAAAAGATATAAAGTGCTGATTTCAGGCTTGTGTCCTTTTGATATGCCTGGCCAGATCTGGAATTTCCTTACTTAGCCAGATCTGGGATTTCCATACCTGGCCAGGGATATCAGGCTATATCTGGCATTATGAGGCTATATCTGGCAGAAATACTATATCAGGTTATATGTGGCCAATTTTTGATATGGCCATATCTGAAATCTTCAGATCTGGCCAGATATAAATTTTTGTAAGGGATTACAAGAAGCCTATGGTGTCAGATGCGTTCGTCAGTTCTGGCTGGTGTTCGGAGGCCAATAAACTGTATCAAGGTGCCCACACAAAAACACGCAAGGTGGGTGTCGGGTTCATACAACCAACTTCGCAACAACGCTCGTTCGTCGTGCGCTGCCGATCGAAACCGAAGCCATACAACCTCGCGGTGCGGGTGCTGGGATTTTGGGAACGTCAGTCCAAACAGCAGGATCAGCCTGAGCGCGTGACACTCGCGTTGCAGCTTCTGGCCAGATCAGTGGGCTGACCCCGGAACAAATCTAATTATGTAAGCCTCATCACCTCGCTGGACACCTGCCGTGCTAGCAAAACATTTTTTTGTTATGTCTATTGTTTTTTAACTTATGCACGAAGGCATTTCATTATGCTCAAGTGTCAGACATAAGCCTGATTCATGGTGATTTAGCTTATGATTTGCAGTTGCGGACACTTCCACGGTCTTTGCCGCACGAGAGACGTCGGCATCTAGAAAATCGCGAGCAAAATCGCACTGTGTGAATCATGTTGCCGAATAAGCCACCGCACAACAAGCAGTCTTTCCTACCACGCGCAAACACTTTCTCGATCAACTGCATTTCGGCAGGGACGGTGTAGTGGGAGCGTGTCTTCGACGCATTCGGTGCGCCCATTGATATAGTCGAGACGTTATCCTTGTCCTGCTCTTCGCGGCGCGCATCGTTCTGAGAGGGTAACACGAGCCCCCGCGCGTAGTAATACGACAGCAACCGCGAGCGCCCGTAGGGTGGTCCTGAAGGAGCCTGCTCTGTCAGTTTTGCCCTACGAGGATTGCGCTGAATGGCTACGCGATACGCCGCGCTGTGCGAGAAGCGGCGAATGCGTGGTGCCTCCGTTCTTCGTCGCCCAGGCCCCGTATTTTCAGGGCGGTTCCACAAAACGTTTAAAGGGACCATGAAATGACCTTTTTACTTTTGCCAGATAACTTACATTAAACTTTTCAACGTTCACTGAATGCCGAAAACGTTTTCTTTGCCCCGGTTCGTTAACTTCTACAAAATAATGAAATATCGACTTTTTCTTCTTCAACTGACCGCAGCAAGTTGCAGTAATTAGT
>JAZHYW010056327.1:0-194217 GCA_037355805.1 Ixodes ricinus
CATACATTTCGGCCGCCTCGAAGCGGCGGGGCACGGACAGCGATTGCCAGCGGCGGAGTTCAGATTTCTGATACGGCTTTAATAAACACAGAGGTAACAAGCCATCACTTGCACGGCCGTTGCCTAATCTCTTCTTGCTTCATTGCACGGGAAAACGCCGGCGGAATGCAGTGTAGAAAGGTAAACAATCATTGGCTGCAGAAGGAACTAGGCCTAACCTTGCGTCCGCCTCCGGCTTTTCTGTCGTTCTTCCTCTCACGATCACAGATGTCAGCTCTTAGGATTTACCACGCTCCACAGTCTCGGCTTTGTATCCCTGATGTACGCGAGGTAGAAGCGTTCGAGCCGTCACAATCCCGCGTAAACAACCGACGCACCCGAACAGATCCAACTCGACGACCCGACCATGGCCCCACGCCCCACCGGCCCGCCAACCTCGCCGCGCATGCGCACTGCCGAGGAAATGACGTAGAGCGTTCTGTACTTCCGGAGAGATCTGTGAAATCCCGCAGAGCAAGTTCGGCGGGGTTTGGGGCGCTCCGTGGAGCGGGCGCTGCTAGAGATCTGTGAACGGAAGATGACCAGCTCGAGCCAGATCTGCGAGCGGAATATGCGCGCTCCAAATGGAGCGCTTTTGGAGCGCTCGAGATCTGCGAGCGGAATTCACCATAAGACGAGGGGAAGTTTAAGGTGAAACGAGAGAAGCGCATGTGTTTACATTTGTTAACATTGAGGGACATTTGCGAAGTACTACATCAGTTATTAATAGACTCAAGGTCATTTTGTAGCGCTGCAGAATCACTGGGATATGTTATTTTACGATAAATGACAGTCATCTGCGCATAAGCACATTAATGAAGATACCTGAAGTGGAAGGTCGTTGATGTAAATAAGGAAGAGTAGCGGACTAAAGACTTCCTTGGGGCACACCGGATGTAGCAGGGGCCAAGGCAGATGAAGAGTCATTAACATAAACAAACTGGTTACGTTGCGAGAGGAAAGATTTAATCCTCGAGAGTACGTTCGTGTCAAGTTTTAATGACGAAAGTTTTAGTAGCAGTTGGTTATGCGGCACTTTGTCAAAAGCTTTGGCAAAGTCAAGAAATACAGCATCGGTTGGAAAACCGGGGTCGAGGTAGAATAAATAAGGGTGGCGATGTGGGTTAGTTGGTTCATACTGACGAAAAGGCAAAGAGCGCACAGTAAACAAAACAAAGAAAACAGCAACCCCGCTCACGTCACATGATACATTCACCAGCGCTTGTCCTGTTTACACTTCGTTTAGTCCCCGTTTACTGTGCGCTGTTTGCCTTTTCGTTAGAATAAAGGTCATGGGTTAAGCAGAGAAGCTGTGTTTCACAAGAAAAGTTTCTACAAAAGACCTTGTTAAAAAAGCAAATGGATTCCAGGTGAATAGATAGATTCTTATGGATTATGTGCTCCAGTATTTTTGAAGGTACAGAACAGAGAGATAGGCCTATAGTTTAAGGGAGATGATTTATTACTGCTCTTGTGGACCGGAATGACCTTTCCAATCCTCCAATCATCAGGAACCGCCGCTGTATTCAATGACTGCTGAAAAAGTTTGGTTACAAAAAGGCTCGACGAGCACACTGTGCGCTGCAGTATTTTAGAGTTGATGTTATCGATGCCACGGGAATCTGTGGATATCTCACCCAAATTGCGCGGGTTAATCTGCGAGTACCTGGCCACCCTGATAGAAAACCACACACAAAACAAAGTGCCAAACGAGGTAGGAATTCAGGCGGAGCCGCGGGGACGCGATAATGGGATATCTCTGTATCGGGCTGTTATTGTCATCGCTAATAGAGCTTTCCAGTTGAACGACTTCAGCGTTGCTGTGACAACGGCCAAGAAGAATGGGAAACCATTTTCCGCCGCGATCACCGTCGGTTGGAGCTTTTACACGTGCCGTCGTACCTCTCTCCGGAAAGGTGGTGACATGCAGCGCTTCGACGATCGCGTGGCTGCAACACGCGAACGCGTTTACAGGAAGGGCGCGTTTGTCGACCGCTCGCTAGGGCGATTGTCAACTTCAACCTCCCACGTACACGGTGGTCGATTGGATCGCTCTGCAGGTGACCTGATCGTTCCCGAATCGATGCTGTCGACTGTCACGGGGTCGGTTCTCCATCTGGAAGGAGGTCCAACCGTCGTGCCCCTAGCGGCTAAGTTGAGAACTAAAATCATAGGGACAAGTTCAACAACATGAACTCTTTGTTCGTGTTTCTGACACAGTGCTCGGCTGACTTATGCCCGAACGCTGCGTCATCCTTCGGTTGGGACTCGTGTGCAGTGCACTGGAGCACCAAGCTAACGCGGCTCGCAGCCGAACGCCGTTGCAGCCCTCGCTGTGGCCCGTCGTAAGGTGAAACGGAATATAGCCTTCTTTGAACATCACGTAATCGCCGTCACTGCCATTGTATTCGAGCTACGCAGAGTGCGCCTGTCGGCCTACCGGCGGGCGTCGCCCGTTTCAGTGAAGGTAAAAGACGAAGCCGCCTACTAGAGGACTACGCATAGGAGCACGGGGCGCCCGTGAGGGAACAACGGCATCAAACGAATGGGCGTCGCGGGCCGTTGAGTCCGTCCACAAAACGACCGCTGTCTGCTACAAAGAGGCGTCTCTTTGGCCCGTCTTGCCGCCCCGTTGCCGAGGACCCTTCAATTACAGCGCTGAGCGGCGGGCGATTATGCTGATTCGCTGCCCCTGGAAGGCTGAGCTCGCTTGGCACCTCGGAAGGGACTGTCAGCGCGCCCCTTTCGGTTGACCCGTCCTTCGCAGCGGAGAAGTTGGGCGTCGGTGCGGAAACGGACCTCCGCGTGCAGGAAGGCGGCTGCTGTCCGAGAACGGACGGGTGCGAATAGACACCTTTCCGGAAAATCCCAGGAGACCTCGCGGCGAGGCGAATTCTGCAGGGGCTGTTTGAGAAGAGGTCACCATGCATACCCTGTTTTGCTTTTCTTCTGATTTCTCTGCGTTCTGAAATGACAAAATTCTAAACCATCGCCAACGTCGTCTTCGATTACAGGATAGTCTCACGTACCGTACCTCGGAAGGGCATAACGCGCCAAGCAGTCGGTGGAGGCGCCACATATTTCCGGAGTGGTCTATAGACGATTGTAAGCGTTAGCTATAGCCCAGCTTGTTCGTCTAGCCTCGGCCTGGGCGTTGATTTCGCACAGGATGTAATGTACATCCTCAACACGTGACGCTACACTTCGCGAGCGCGCGAGGATCAAGTTCGACTAAAATCCCCTTTCAAGGCCCGTGGGAAAGCGCACGTCCGCAATTCGGAGTACTGAACCTTGCCCATAGCACCTGGCTGGGAACAAGAAACCGTTCCGTCGAAAGAACGACCCGATGCACGCCACGTAACGGACGCGAAAGAGACCTAATCATGTAATCAAAGTTAATCCAGTGAAATGAACCTTAGTTTATTTCTTCACAAACGAACGTCCCATTTCCAATGAACGAAATGTCAGCACCCGGCCGCCGCAGACACAAGCATGCAAGGCGACTGGCGACGCGATCGGCAATAGACGAGGTCGACAACACACTGGCGTTTGAATGCGTTTGACTGCGTTGCGCGTCGACAAACGGCCGCGAGTCACCGGGTCATTCGCGCTTCGTGTGAAACGGGGCGACCCGCGGCTCTGACGTCACACCTCTGCGGTGGCGCTGTTGTCGCCGCGGCGCATGCGCAGGAGTTTCACCTGACGCGAATGTGGTTTCTGCACTCGCGCAGTGGCCACACTTGGTGTGGGCAAACGTGGGCTTGTTTGTAAACAACGTGTCGGTCTTATGCGCGAGTGCAGAAACCAGATTCGCGTGAGGTGAAGCTTCTGCGCATGCGCCGCGGCAGACAACGGTGCCACCGCAGAGTGTGACGGCAGAGCCGCGGGTTGGTCTAGTAGCTTGATGAGAGGCATACGAAGCACGAATGTCCTGGTTACTCGCAGTCGCAGCGCGGTACAACGCTCTATAGATGCCCAAAGCGCCGCTACAGCTCACCGCGCCAGCCGACCACTACATTTTACCGAAACTGGCGGTTCGCTGTTGACGTCACCTCCTTTTGAGGAGAGCTTGTATGGCGAGAAAGCCGAACGTCAGTTTTGGTTTCATCGATCAATTTACACGAAATAATAAGCTTCGTTGAATTGTATAAAAAGATTCAGCATAATGCTAGGTCCCCACAAAATCAAAAAACAAAATTTCTAAAAAAAAAAAAAAAGCTTGAAATTGTATTTATGCTTTTTCTCTTTTTTTTTCATGGTCCCAGACAGGAGCGCCCTCCCGCTCCTGTCCGGTCGTTCGGCGGTCGTCGAAAGTTGGAAAGTTGAAATATTTCGAGCTTTGGATGCGGCCACTAAAACACAAAATAATTTAACGAAAAAAAATAGTTTTTGGATTGGCTCGCACGCCGCATTCCGGTTTGGATTGGCCATTCCAGTAATCGCCTTCTGCTCGCCGCCATGTTCGTCTACTGGACCGCGGCACGCGTTCTGAGCATGCGCAGTAGCTCTCTTGTGCGGCATATCAGACGCCGCGCATCCGTGAACGGCTCAGCGACTTGGTATCTTGCGCCCGGGTGACAACAAGCAGCGCTCTGTACCCTCTCCATTTTATACTGTGTTAAGAGAACGAGCGAATGTTCATAGTGCTGTTGAATGTGCAACGTTTTTTTTTTTGTTTTTTTTTACGTGAAACGTGTTTTGCCTCGTCAGGGGGGTCTAGAAATTTGTGAAGCCGAAAAGTGAAGCCGCCGGTTAACTCGATGCTGATTGGCTGAGCCGGGGGATGACGTCACACCCCTAGCTCTACGCTGATTGACTGCTTCGGGTCCTGGAAGAGCGCCAGGGGTTTAAAAGCCGGGTTAGCGCGGGTATCTCCATCCCAGGAGTTGCTATATCGAATGTACGTGCCATGCGTTAAAGGGATACTGACAGGGTATTTATGCTGGCCAAGCTTTCTATTTGTATACATGACATATGAGAGCCCAACTACCGAGAACAGAATTTGCGGCTTGAAATTCGTTTTCTTTCCGCCCGAAAACCGCCAATCGAGAGCAGGCCGGTTTGAGTCGCGCTCACTCTCTTCTCCGTGGTCACGTTCCGTTTTTTATGGTTTAGACACAACCACCAAATATAATCAAAGTCGTAGGTCATCGAAGGCACACACTCAATACTATAAATGGACAAAATAATGATACCCAATTTTTTGTGGCTTATAAAAACTGCATATACGTTGACTGAAAAAAAAATTGCACAGCCATGTGATTTTTGGTATTATTCTCCTCCTCTTTTTTACTTCTTCCTCCCCAGTCCAGTTTCGGTTCCGGTTTCGAGCAGTTGCGTTTTTTTACTGCATTAAAAATGTATGCGACACTGTAGCAAAATATTGATTAAGTGGTCTCTAACATCATAATAAATCGCGTGGCCAAAAGATTGGGGGTGGAGAGTGTTAGTGTTTTTTTCTAAAGCCAGTCGCTAAACTAACCGATGAAGAGTGCCTAGAGCATAGACGTCAATCCCAGAAGAATCGGACTGCCCAGCAATTTTTAAAGCATAAAATTCCTTTTAACTCCACCCACAACCCAACAACTTTATCCGCACGCCCGTCCGTCCGTCCGTTTGTGCGTTTCCCGCTAAATTTAGCTGGGAAATTGATATCACCAGACCTATACACGAATTCAGTTTCTCAGCTAAATCTAGCGGGAAAATTGATGCCATGTGACCTGACGTTCACGGAACGTGGAGACCAATTCAGTTTCCCCGCTAAATTTAGCGGAAAAAGACGCCACGTGACCTATACACCAACTCAGTTACCCGCTCAATTTAGCGGGAACATTCACGTCACGTGACACACCATTCCCTCTAATGCATTTTATGCATTATAGGACTGAAGGTAAAGGTTGTTGCCAATTTATTATTATTATTATTTTACTACATCCTCCGCCACATTGCCTCACTTGAATGAATTCGGTGACCTCCTAAGTTACATTAATGTCGACAAGAAATGTGTGGAGCTAGGTATTAAAAAAAAGAATGAAAGCCACGCTATCTGCGGGGCACGATGGTATACCATCTGCAATCCTCAAAACTTTTCATGATATACTCACATCTACACTATGTGCAATATTTAACAACTCATTAAGGTCAGGAGCAAAGGTCGGCATTTTAGGTCGCCCTTACTCACCCTCACCCTCACAGTCACACTCACCTAAGCCCCTCACTCACCCTCACCCTCACAGCTACACTCACCTTCAGCCCCTCACTCACCACATCCTCACAGTCACACTCACCTTCAGCCCTTCACTCACCTTCACTGAACCTCACGGCCCTCACGCCCCTCACGCACTCATAGCCCTCACACCCTCACCGCTCTCACTGCCCTCACGCACTCATACCCCTCACGCCCCTCACGCACTCATGGCCCTCACGCCACTCACCACCCTCACGCCCCATCACTCAATCATGGCCCTCACGCCCCTCACGCACTCATAGCCCTCACACGCCCCTCACCGCTCTCACTGCCCTCACGCACTCATACCCCTCACGCCCCTCACGCACTCATGGCCCTCACGCCACTCACTGCACCCTCACGCCCATCACTCAATCATGGCCCTCACGCCCCTCACGCACTCACTAGCCCTCACACCCCTCACCGCTCTCACTGCCCTCACGCACTCATACCCCTCACGCCCCTCACGCACTCATGGCACTCACGCCACTCACCACCCTCACGCCCCTCACTCAATCATGGCCCTCACGCCCCTCACGCACTCACCGCCCTCACGGCCCTCACGCATTCATAGCCCTCACGCCCCTCACCGCCCTCACGGCCCTCACGCACTCATACCCCTCACGCCCCTCACGCACTCATGGCCCTCACTCAATCATGGCCCTTACGCCCCTCACGCACTCACCGCCCTCACGGCCCTCACGCATTCATAGCCCTCACGCCCCCCACCGCCCCTCACGGCCCTCACGCACTCATACCCCTCACGCCCCTCACGCACTCATGGCCCTCACTCAATCATGGCCCTTACGCCCCTCACGCACTCACCGCCCTCACGGCCCTCACGCATTCATAGCCCTCACGCTCCCCCACCGCCCTCACGGCCCTCACAATGGCACTCATACCCCTCACGCCCCCTCACGCACTCATGGCCCTCACTCAATCATGGCCCGCCCCGCCCCTCCACGCACTCACCGCCCTTACGGCCCTCACGCATTCGCAGCCCCCTACGCCCCCCACCGCCCTCACGGCCCTCACGCACTCATACCCCTCACGCCCCTCACGCACTCATGGCCCCCACTCCAATCGCAAGGGCCCTTACGCCCCTCACGCACTCACCGCCCTTGCGGCCCCCCACGCATCTCATAGCCCTCCCGCCCCCCACCGCCCTCACGGCCCCCTCACGCACCTCATACCCCTCACGCCCCCTCACGCACTCATGGCCCTCACTCAATCATGGCCCTTACGCCCCTCACGCACTCACCGCCCTTACGGCCCTCACGCATTCATAGCCCTCACGCCCCCACCGCCCTCACGGCCCTCACGCACTCATACCCCTCACGCCCCTCACGCACTCATGTCCCTCACGCCACTCAGAGCCCGCTTCAGATGGGACCTTTTTCCAGTAAGCTTCTGCGCAGGCGTACACTCCCGCTGTCGCCATTTTCGCGGGACACCGGGACGCGGTGCCCCTCTATAAAATGGCGACAGCAGCATTGTCAAGCATCTATCTTCGCGCGTATTTAGTCTTTTTGTACGCCTTGTTTTTTAGTATCGGTAATATGGGGTATAAAAAGCACTGAAAACCGATACAACGGCATGATGTCAATGTGTTTTGACGGGCGGAGGCATGTCGGGCTGCTCGTCTACTGTAGTTTGCAGACAGCTCCCCAGACGGCGCTCGTTACTCGAAAAAGGTAGAGTTCCTGGGGAGCATATAGAGGAACTCTAGAAAAAGGTAGACTGCCTTCATACACACGCGCTTTTGCTTGAGTGGTGACATCTCAGCCATTTTTACGCCAAATCGTTTTGTATGCATTTTGAAGTACGCGCAGTCCGGTGTCAATCAGCTCGAGCGCGTAGCTTTGGCTAATGCAGAGACGCCATTTTAGCGCCCAAGTCACGCACCGGGTGCGCGAGAGCATCACGCGCTGAACATTCAGTGCAACAATGGATGTCTTCACCCCGAGACAGACAGACACGTAGGCACCCTAGAAAAAGGTAGGGTGCCTACATGTCTGTCTGTCTCAGGGTGAAGACATCCATTGTCGCCCTGAATGTGCCAGCGCGTGACGCTCTCGCGCACTCGGTGCGTGACTTGGGCGGTAAAATGGCGTCTACGCTTTAGCCGAAGCTACGCGCTCGAGCTGCGTGACACCGGATTGCGCGCACTTCAAAACTCATAAAAAAGAAATAAAAAAAATGATTGGGCGGAAAAATGGCTGAGATGTCACCACTCAAGCAAAAGCGCGCGTGTGTATGAAGGCACTCTAGAAAAAGGTCCATTTCGCCCAGAAACTTGAAGTCAAAACACCAGCAACACGGCGCCGCCCGCGTTCACACGCAGCAACCAATTGCTGCGATTTGCCATCATCATCATGAAATTTTATTTTTCTTGCACTATATAGACACACAACTACGCGCTATAAACGTGTTTTATGCACTTAAATCTCATTGAGAGTACTAATGCATCTTTTTGAAACAGTTTATTTCCAAAAACGATCAATTTCAAACCAGAACCAAGCCTTTTGTTGTCATCATCACCGGCACGAGGTATCACGTGAAAATATCGCGTCCCTGATAGGATGCAGCCGCTTCAAACGTCTTCGAATTGCTCCAAGTTGGAAGCTTGTTTGCAGCCGGACCCAATCTCAGCAATTCGTGTCGATCTAGGGAAAGTTAGGGAACAACCCGCCAGCAACACCAAAATGGCTGTGAAAGTTGATCCGCCCTCACACCCCTCACGCACTCATGTCCCTCACACCCCTCACGCACTCACCGCCCTCACGGCCCTAACCCATCGACCCATCACGCCCCTCACGCACTTATGGCCCTCACACCCCTCACCCACTAAGGCCCGCTTCAGACGGAGCAATTTCACCCAGCAACTTGACGTCGCAACACCAGCAACACGGGCCGTCCGCGTTCACACGCAGGAACCGAATTGCTTCGACTTGCTATCATTATCATTCACTGTGAATTTTCTTCCACTATTTAGACGCCCAGCTACGCGCTAAAAACGTGTTTTTATATCTTTGAATGGCGTTGAGAATACTAACTCATATTTCTGAAAAGGTTTATTTTCAAAAAATGATCGATTTCAAACCAGAACCAAGTCTTTAGCTGTCATCAATCACCACCACGGGGGTGTCATGTGAAAATATCGCGTCCCTGATTTGCTGCTGCCGCTTCAAACGGCTCCGAGTTGTTCGAGTTGCTCGTCCGTTTCGAGCCGGACCCGATCTCAACAATTCGTGTCGATCTAGGGAAAGCTAGGGAACAACCCGCCAGCAACCTCAAAATTGCTGTAAAAGTTGCCCTGTCTGAAGCGGGCCTAACCGCCCTCACGGTCCTCATACCTTTCACGCACTCATGGCCCTCCCGCCCCTCACGCACTCATGGCCCTCACACCCCTCAAGCACTCACCGCCCTCACGGCGCTCACACCACTCACCGCCCTCACGCCCCTCACGCCCCTCACGCACTCATGGCCCTCACACCCCTCACGCACTCACCGCTCTCGCGGCCCTCACGCACTCACGGTCCTCACAGCCCTCACGGCCCTCACTCACCCTCACACTCATGAATTTTCCTGGTTCAGAAACTCACTCACCCTCACCTCACCCGTGAAGACGAGGGTGAGTGAGGCTTGCCGAGGTATGGTCAGGAGTATTCCCCGAAATCTGGAAGATTGCCGTGCTTCGTTTCGGTTCTGAAGTCGGGAAAAAAAGGTGATGTTTTCAACTATAGACCGATTTCCTTCTCTCTTCATTTTCCAAACTCTTTAAAACAGTCATTCATCAACTCTTGTCTTTCAAATTTCGAAACTTAAGCCTCCTAATCAGCATGGACTTATGACCGGCAGATCAACGACTACAAATCCTTTTATGTCTACCGCATCCCAGGTAGTTTGCGACAGAGGTCAGTGGTTTACTTTGACCTCAGCAAGGCATTTGACGTTGTTAATCATACGACACTTTTATCAAAGCTTTCTGCTTACGGGATTGTGGCACAGTATACGACTGGTTTCAAAGCTATTCGTCAAACAGAAAAGCGTACGTTCGAGTCAACAAAATGAACTCTTTATTGTACGGGGCAAGTTCTGGCGTTCCTCAGGGATCCGTCCTAGGACTGCTCTTGTTCACATTTTTGTAGATGACGTCTCTGATGCTGTTTCTAATTCCTCTTTCCTGAAATACGCTGATGACAATAAAATTTACAAAGAAATAGCGTCTTTGGATGATTGCGCTAGGCTTCAGGAGGCACCATGACAGAACAGCACACGACAAAACAGCACGCGACAAAACAGCACGGTCAGAACAGCACGCGTCAGAATAGCACAGCGTCAAAACAGCACGGCGACAAAACAGCACGCGTCAAAATAGCACGCGACAAAACAGCACAGCGTCAAAACGGCACAGCGACAGAATAGCATCCGCCAAAACAGCACGGCGTCAAAACAGCACAACAAGACAGCACAGCGTCCAAAACAAATGTGTTTCAGAAATTATTTCGGTAAATATTTATAGACTCATAAACTTCTCAGTTTTTCTGGGTTTATTGACGAAAATCAGTATACTAACAATAATGTAATATTTAAAAGCGTTTTTTTTTTTTGATTTGCAAGCATTGTATTTGGAGCAATTTCGCCCCGTTTTTACGACTGCGAGAGGTGGTAAATTCGCGCCGACCACAGTAACGGCAATAAAACAATCGTATTTATGCCCTCCTCTAGTAGACGGAAGCTAGAGTTGTTAAAAATGTGCGGCATTTACGGACGCTCTTGATTTGCATTGTGCAGTTCACGATTAGATTTTCTTCTTTGAACAAAGAATTAGGCACACAAATCCCTATCAGGTTAAAAACCCAGATTTCATCCTAAAGAACCCTGCGCCCCCGGAGCTTTTGTTGAAACTTAAACCGACCTCGGAGACAAGCTGAAAACTGTGAAAGGAAGAGGTCATATTGTCAGTAATGAATCACATCCCCCCCACCCTCCAAATGCCCTCGAAAATACTGACCTTTTTCAATTAATACTGACCTTTTCTTTTTCTGCTGACTATAAACGGCACGTACAAATCTGGCAAACGTACCAACAAAAGCTTCGCTGAAGGAGGTTCAAACAATTGCATTCGTTTGTTTGAAGCTTTCCGCCTGTCACCTTACGGGAATGCTTTGCGCTGGATGCCGATCGGTAGCTCCTGTAGTGATAAAAATCGTGGTCCACTACCAACTGCCGTGCTTTCCAAACTGTGGGCCCGACAGATCCAGTGGGGGTCGCGAAACAATTGCTGCTATCAATTTTTTTTATGGATTTAAGTTTAGTCATTATCAGCATACATTTTATTATGTAGACTGCTACTAGTACTCCTCATTGTAACTGACTCTTGTAGCCTCGTGAAAAGCCCGAGGGGGGGTCGAGACGCAATATTTTATAATTTGGGGGTTTCGGGTTGCGGAGTTTGGTAAGCTCTGAAATAGGCAATAAATTCCTTTATAACCTAGTGACAATAAATGAAAAGGTCAAGGAGGTTCGATGTTATTCGCGCAGAGGGAGGTGAAGAACGCGCTCGAAGTTGCTTCATACATGCTGTTTTGACGCCGTGCTGTTTCGGCCCGTGCTCTTCTGTCGCTGTGCCGTTTTGACGCTGTGCTGTTTTGTCACGTGCTATTTTGACGCGTGCTGTTTTGTCGCCGTGCTGTTTTGACGCTGTGCTCTTTTGACGCGTGCTGTTTTGACCGTGCTGTTTTGTCGCGTGCTGTTTTGTCGTGTGCTCTTCTGTCGCGTTCCCGCTTCGGCAAGATGCATGTTCTTTCTTTAGGTGGTGTTCAGCCAAAAATCTTCTCTTAAACCGTGCTAAAACCAAGGTTATGCCATTTACTCGGAAGGCACAGAATACATTTTTCGCATATAGTATTCATGGTGAACCCCTGTCCCAGGTATGTGCAATGAAAGATCTGGGAGTTGTGTTCGATCCTATGGCCTGCGATTCTCTATACTCTGTTTCACCTTGTGTTGTACCGCAGGAAAGGCTACAAGCGCGAGCTCCTTGCTCTATGGCACACCTCGGCGGCACAAGCTCTCGTGCACCAAGGGCAGCTGCTAACGCTATGAGCTCGCGCTTCTAGCCTTCGCTGCGGTACAACATAAGGTGAAACGGAGTATAATCACGTAACTCGGCTCGTTAACTCGTCTCTGCGCACGCATGGCTGTTGCCTCTCGCTTAGCGAAGGTCTTCAAGCGTCCTTCTGCGTTTCTCCCCTTGTACCGCTCGTTATGCATGCCCCAGTTAGAATATGCCTCAGTTGTGTGGAACGAGACCTAGAAATTGTATTTTGTTGTCATTCAGCATCGGTGTATGTCGTGTATGGTTATATTCAGTTACTGTATAGTGCATTGCTCTTCTGTATTTATGTGATTTATGTATTCATTTCCACCCAGCGTGCAAGTACCAAGACTACAAGGTTGTTCCCGGGCACTGTAATAAACATTGATTGGATTGATTGATTATAAATATTATTATTAGACGTTATAATCCCGTAGCAGTGCCCCTAAGTGGTTCGTTAACCTTTTCGTTTTGTTTTCACAATTCGTGATAGATTTAATTTCTGTTCATATTTGTGCTTTACTTTGTAAGTGCCACTGCTGCCATTTCTAAGGATGGCCGAGGACTCTTCAAGCTGCGTCTGTGCGGCTTTTTTCCTCGGTCTCCCTCCGCCATGCCCTTGACGGAAAATAATAATAGCCATAATAATAAGAAGAATAGTAATGGTGGTGGCGGTGATGATGATGATGATGATGATGATTATGATGATTATCATTATTATTTATTGCCAGCAATAATATCGAGAATTACAGACCAATTCTTATTTTACCGATCATCGCGCAAATACTTGAAAAGCACGTGTTTCACATAATGACACCTTTTCTAAACAAGTTCAACATATTGTCGCCCACACAGTTCGGATTCTTACAGGGGAAGGGTACACAGCCTCTTATGAGAATATTTTGCTGACAAACTTCACGATGCTTTTGATCACAACCTTATCACCTCTATCCCTAGACGTGTCTAAAGCATTTGATGCTGTTAGTCACATACTGCCCTTGCGAAAACTATACAGCCTGCATAGGCTTTCGTGGCTTTCTTTTCATTTCCGGAGGACTATCTTATACTTCGTTTCAGCTTGGGTCCAGACGCAGCCGATGCTACAAGCGCGAGCTCCGGGCTTTCAGCGTCCCTGCCAAGCACGCGCGCTCGTGCCCACTGTTCAGGGCCACATGCTCGTACTTGTGCCACATGCTCAGGATTTTCAGGACCACATTCTCGAATTTTCTCGAGCGCGTTTATTTCACTGGCCGATCGGGATCGAGACGGACGTGTTACACTCGTCGGTTTGGATCAGCTCCTACTCCAGATTTCGATCCGGATCCGAAAAGAGTCGCTCCGCCTATTTTAGCGGATTCTACCGGAAGCCAGCCTGGCCAGCCCTCGGCGCGCACACGTGATTTCCTTTCTCGCCGCGCGTCTCGCCAAGTGCCGCCCGCTTTACTGCTGCTGCTGCTGCTTCGTTTCACATTATGTTGTACCGCAGCGAAGGCTAGAGCGCGAGCTCATAGCGTTGGGATCCGCTCTTAAGAGAGCTTGTGCCGCCGAGAGGTGCCGTAGAGTAAGGAGCTCGCGCTTGTAGCCTGTCCTGCGGTACATCATAGGGTGGAACAGAGTATGTACTTCGTTTCAGCTTGGGTCCAGACGCAGCCGATGCTACAAGCGCGAGCTCCGGGCTTCCGGCGTCCCTTCCAAGCACGCGCGCTCGTGCAGTACAGGCACTGTTCAGGGCCACACGCTCGCGCTTGTAGCATCGGCTGCGTCTGGACCCAAGCTGAAACGAAGTATAGTCGTCAAGTTGCTCGAGCAGCTCGTCCAGCAGCAGCGGCGTGAGTAGCAGCGACGACAGCGAGGGCAACATTACAGCCGAAGCGTTGCCCTGATCTATTTGGTTGACCCAATATTTGCATTGTCATCAAAAACTAAACTCTTAACTGGAATATATAAATTTTGAATTAAAAAAAGTTGACTTTTGGGTGGGTTTTGGAAGGACAATCGCTCCCCCCCCCCCCTTAAATCCGCCCATGAATGTAGTTGCCCTAGAGGTCCGAACCAGATGTCAAAGTTTCAGCACTATTCATTCAGTCATTATTCAAATGTTATATGTGATTTTCTGCAATTTTCAATGGGGAAATGGCAGCAGAGAAAGCTCTCGAATACATGTGGAGCTCTATGGCGAAAGCTACCGAAAACGGGCGAAAATGGGCCCCATTTTCTCATTGAAAATTTTAGAAACTCACGTAACTTTTGAATAAGATAATGGCTACTAGTGTTGAAACTTTGGCGTCTGATTCGGATCTCTATCGCTACATTTGGGCGGAAAATGAGCGTTTGGCTTTGCATAGTTTAATTTTGCAATGAAAAAACAAAAAACAACAAAAAAATGTATTTTTTTTTTCGGAAAAACATTTTGTACATATTAACCCAAAAGCGCTTTTTTTTTTTTTCCCCAGTTAGCGGCGATATTACGAATAAGTTCACGAATGCGGGTTCGAAAACTGGCCGCATACAACGGGAAGGCAGTATTTCGGGTCGAGTAGTCCGTGACCTCGGACAACAAGATACGTGCAGAGTGTCGGGTGATGGGGCTGCTCTTGCGCGCCAACGATGGGACGAGTCACGAGGCACGTTTCCCTGTCTGCAACGGCTCGGAATTCCGCTCGGATCCTCCGGGTATCAGCGCCGGACGGACCACAATCCGAACGTCCAGAACAATGGACTTGTCGTCTCTGCCCCCTCCCGAGGGCCTGTCTTCGCGAATATGGACGCACAAGCACGCGACGAGCCGCCGTCGCGCGTTTCCGCAACGCCGAGACAATGGACCCTTTTTTTCTTCTTTTTTTTCTTCTCGAAAATCGAGTCTCGCGCGTGCGCGAGCTCTGCTCCGTCCAGCTAACGGCGGAGGCACATGCGTACCAGACCTCCTGGGTAACAAGGCCGAAATGCTGGATTGTCTGCGTCACTTATCGGAGGCCAACGCTGAGCACAGATGGACACGAATGCTGCGTCAGTCGGCGTTCGGCTGGGTCTCGTTCGCAAGCGGTGGGGGCACCGAGGGAAGGTGATCCTCTCCTCGGACCGCTCCCGGAGGAAGGCTCATCTTCCCTCGGTTGGCTCAGAGGGGCAATGGCTCCGCGCTCATCCCGTGCTCTCCGGCACGGATGTAGGCCATTCCCCGAAAACGACGATTGGAAATCGCCATGGACATCCTTTGCGCTCTCACTCATTGTTCAGCGCCGTTCGTGGTCACGTGGTTCGAGTGGACGCTTTTCTGCCCGTTCTGCCCGAGACCACATATCCAGTGGAGCGCGATAGCTCCTGCAACTCAAGAAGGTAGGGCGAGGTAAGACGGGCCGGGAGGAGGAAGCAGACGGAACGCTGGAGAAGAGAGGGAGAAACCTACTTCTCTCTTTAGCGTTCCGTCTGCTTCCTCCTCCCCGGCCCGTCTTACCCTCCCCTACCTTCTTGAGTTGCAACGGATTGTCATTTGGCAAACTGCGAGAGGTATGACCCCAGCGAGCCAATTTGATCGTCGAAGCGAGGGGGGATCTATCACGTCTTCCCTTTGACTGGCTCTCGGAGGGCCGTAGGCAAGTCCTTCGCCAAGTCGCACTGATTGGCGTTCCGGGTACACCGCAGGGCAGTGCGCTTGCAGGAGCTTATTGTTCGTCTACCGGGCTGTGAAATGCGTTCTGAGCATGTGCACGAGCTCCCTTCTGCGGGATATCAGACGTTGCGCATGCGCAGTAGCTCTCTTGTATCAGACGCCGCGTCATCTGCCCTGTGGCATTTTTCGTCGGAGCGAAAAGCGGTGAAAAGGTGCACACTACCATCGCGCTGGTACGCTGCCTTCGAAGGTCCATCCGATTCGGTCTGCCCTATTCGTTTCACCATAGCACCTAAAGGTCACTGTTTCGTTCTTCGGTGTTCTTATCGGCGAATGTTGCAATCTCACTCGGTCCGGGGAGCTATAGGGCGCTCGGGACACTCTACGCCTTGCGTTCTTTTACGGACACACTACAAGCGTGAGCTCGGGGCGCGTTCATTGAGGTTGATTGGTCTTGCCGGAGATAACACCCGCACGGAAAGACGACGAGCGTCGTGACGCAGTCCTTTTCCCGCGTGCTTGATTGCCCCATCAGATCGTTCGTCGACGTATAGCGTCTCACTGACGCCGGCGGAAGCGTGGCCCCCGATGTCATGGCGTTGTTCACGCGCGGACTTTGAGAAGGAAGCGGGAGACCAGCGGGAGGAGGAGGCACGCGCGCCCGCTGACCCGCAGTGGCGACCGCAAGTTCGCCCCCGCACGAGCGCGCAGCGACGCTTGGCCGGCAGGCCGAGACCGCTGCATGCAGGGGCTCGCGTGGCCGTCGGGTCGCGGGCTTCCCTCAGGAAGGGACCTTTCGTCGCGAGCCCGCGCAGAACCTTTCGGGTGCCCAGCACGCGCCCGTTGCCTTTCATCGTGTTTGAGCCGCCCATGCACGCTCGATGTTCGCGAAACGCCCAGGGGCGGGACGCCTGAAAGTTGGACGCGGTGCATGTCGCGTGGCATGCAACGGGCTTTCAGTATACGAACCACGACGGTACAATATTCTTGCATCTCCCTTTTTTGTGTCTGAGTGTGTGTGTGGAAAAACCAGCAACCGTAAATCCCGTTTGTAGCGCTATAGCCGGATTGCTTCGCCGACCCTATCCGGGCAAGTTAGTCTGCTCCTTGCGCACCTCTTGTGTTTGTTTACCTCTCAAACGCGTCCACGTGCATTTGTTTCCCCTCGACGACAGCCAGTGACGGTACGCGCTCGGCTGCCTAGTCATCGTGCGCTCCCCACAGATTATCCATGTTTGTTTTTGTGCCCCTCCTTGAGCCCTCTGCTTCGGCATTGTTTAGAGTTGGGCTATTCCCGTAATTGCAGCGATTGGACGCGAGCCGCCGTTCCAATGTTTGCAGACGCAACTTGCAAGTCGAGTATACTCGCGGGTTATCGTCGCCAAGGGATGGCCCTGTCGACTACACGTCGTCAAGCTTTGTGATGGAGAGACTGAAAGAAAATGTCCTCTTTTATTCTTGGAATTGCACCGCCATAAAGAAAGCTTTTTCAGATCGAATATCGTTTCGCCATCTCTTAAAAAATAATAAAAAAGGCATCAAGTGTGTTAATGATCGAGTGCCTTCGCACACAGAAGAGGCACGTGGTGGGAGCACCACTGCATCCTCCAATGTAAAACAAAATGCCTGCGTTTCACTTTTTTTTTTTTTCGAGGACGCATGCTGGCTAATTATTGCAATGCGGGGATTGACCTATCACCGCAAACCGCAGTGATCGGCAGGCACACTGCACAGGGACGACGAGCGAGCGAAACATCTTGCGATGGTTGTCCAGGCTGCGCACATCGCGTTTTTGGACCGTTTTCCTTGCGCTATCGTAATTGGCTAGATTCGCCCCGTAGATGGTAGTGATTGGCCCATTGTGTGCTGTGCGGTAAAGTAGACACGCAGTCACGTTTTAGAGACTGGGCCATTCAGCAAAACCATTCGTCATGGATTGGAGGCAGATTGGAGGCCACTCGCGCGAGTTGACGGTCTGCTCTCTTCGTGACCGTGGAGCAGCAATTAGGGCGAGAGAGACAATGGCGGCGCTCGTCTCTCGGTCGGGCCAGCAGTGTCAGAAAGACGGACGCGGTCCATTGTTGTGTGCACACTCCTTTAAACCGGGACGGATACGCCGGCGCTCGGGCGAATCGGCACTCCGCCCGCGCGCTCGACTTTGCACGAATAACACCCTTTCCGGCACTTTCCTTCGCGATCTGTGTAGAGGTGCGCACTATGGCATGTCACGGTTGCCAGGCTAAAGATGCCGCTTTAGGAGCTAAACTTACGTTAGGTCTAAACGACCAAGCTTTCGGGGAGACTCAATGTTGCGCCCCAAGAAAGTTGAAGAACCCTATTGTGTCAGCGATCCCAAGCTTGAGGTGGTAAAAACACACGGTCTATGAACCTGTACAGATTCCCGGTCGCAAAACTTAGCTCCCGCAAAATGTTTAAAGAAAAAGAAAAGACACACAACCAAGAGACCCGACGAAGCTTTTTTTTTTTGTCTTTTGTTTGTGAATTGCGGGCATGCAACAGCTACAACCCCGCGCCATGATTGCTCGAAACAAAAACCACTTATGGCGCGCGTTTCTCAGGTACGAATTCTCCTGTCTTGTCTTTTTATGTAAATTCGGAAAGACCTTGGTCTAAAATGACCATGACCGGCTGTCTAAATCTGGTCTAAATTGACAGCAACGCATCTCTCTAAATCTGAGATAAACGCCTCAGTTGAGGGTAGAAGTTTTGAATGTGGTTCCTCTGAAATGCGAGTTTATTGCAATTTCCCGCATGAACTTGAAGCCCGAGTTCACCATGCCTTTGATGCGCGGTGTCGGTTCCCGGGACATTCGAGTTCCTGCGTGTCTATCGCACCATGAAGCCCAGAGTTTGCCGAACACGTGATATGGCGGGCTAACCGCGTTTTAAAGGGGCCCTGCTATCATATTTAAGCGTCTACCTTTTTTGCGGTTTCCACGTCTCTTGGGGTTAGGGCAAGCCAGCGGGCACGGAGAGAGTAACTAAATATCAGTGCGTCATATTTTAACCGGACGGCACGGAAACCTCCTTCACCTACGGAGGCGACCCGCGGTGCCGAAAGCGCGCGAAATGTGACCTCTTTGGTCCTGGGCTTACTATTGGTCAGAGCCGCTAAAAGCGTCTTTTTAGTCTAAATACAAAATATAAGTGGCGCGAACCGTTTCAGATATTTATAAAAGTAGTTTTTGTTCAGTATTTTAGATCAGAAAAGAAACAAATGCAGTTTAGAAAGTATGGAAACAAGAAATGACCCGTCGACACGCCCGCCACTAAGCGGTGGAAAAGGCGGCGCATACTAGAAAGGTGTAGTGGGATCAGGCACCGACGAGCGGCGAGCGTAGAAAGGTCCCGGATGTACGCGGCGGCGCTGCAGTCGTATGGACTGAAGGATCCGACCGGTTCCGAGCGCTCCGAAGGCCTTCGGCGAGCAGCTTTGTCTTGCGGTTTGGCCGTTTCGCAATATGGCAGCGCGAAGTGGCTCCCGTTCTGAACTGATCTCTACCCCGTGTTTGCTGTCGTTTGTGGCCAATGAAGTGTCATGCCGAATTAGTGTTTAATCGCGCAGCAAATGCAATGCGAGCCGCCCTGGCTGCCCGCTTCATACAGCATCCAGAACATGCTTTAGTGGCGCGGAGTGCGGCAGCCGTGAGCGCTCGCTGAGCTCACTACCCCTCCTCTAGTTCATGGCCACTCAAGCGACCAAGGACGTCATGAAGGAGGTCATTTTTGCTTGTTTTTGTAATATTAATTTGCCTATAACTTTTAAAATAAAGCGAAATTTGAGAAAAGATAAGTATCATTAAGTTACTACGTTCAGTGCGCTCAGGTTCGGTGCAAATTAAAAACCAGTAAAAAAGTCCTTGCAGGGCAGGCCCTTTAAGGTATCGGTTCGGTTCACAGGACATGCAAATTCCTGCCTTTTTATTTAACCATGAGACCCCGAGTTCGCCATGACCGTGATATGGGTGGGCTAACCGCGATCTGCGAGATCAGTTCCCCGGATATGCGAGTTTCTACCTTTTTTTTTATCGTAGTATGAAACCTTGAGTTTGCCATGACTGTGATGTGGTGGGCTGACCGTGATTTGCGATGTCGGTTTTTGGGACGTGCGAGTTTCACCTTCTTTCCCGGAGCATGAAACCTTTAGTTTGCCGTAACCGTAATATACGGTGGGCTAACCATGATCTGCGATATCGGTTCCCGGGACATGCAAGTTTCCACCTTCTTTTTCAACCATAAAACCTTGAGTTTGCCGTGACCGTGATATGGGGGCCTAACAGCGTTCCACGATATCGGTTCACAGGACATGCAAATTCCCGCCTTTTTATCAAACCATGAGACCCTGAGTTTGCCGTGACCATATCCAGGGGTTTCCCCAGGATTCTAATCAAGGGGGGGGGTGTCCCAATGGCTGGGGGGAGGAGGAGGAGGAGGAGGAGGAGGAGGAGGAGGGAGGAGGAGGAGGGAGGGAGGGAAGCAGGCGATGCGAGGCGAGGCTAGATAAAATATAAAACTGTTTCTTTTTTAATCCACTAGCAAAATTACAGGCGTCTATTAACCAAATGCTCATACCCGTAATGTATGTTTCCTTTCTCTATATATACACCTGAGAGGTGGTGTTTTCTACTTAATCTGAAAAAATAATTTTATTTTTTCCTTTTTTTTTACATTCACGGGGGGTGTTTAGGAAAACTAGGGGGGGGTCTATACCCCCCCCTAGGGGGGGTCTAGGGAAATCCCTGGTTATATGAGTGGGCTAACCGCGATCCGCGATATCGGTTCCCGGGACATGCGAGTTTCCACCTTTTTGTTCGGTCCATGCGTGACCGTGATATGGTGCACTCTGAAAAAAAAAAGGGTGTCACCTTACACCCTTTTGTCCCATATAATGCACCCCAAAACTTCAGTTCGACGTACAGCGCGCTGTAGTCGAACACACGGCCCCAAATTTAAGAGGGGCTTGATAACGGTGCGATATGACTTATTAAATAGCTAAAGTATGTGTCAAAGACTACAGAAAGAAAACACTGAGGTTTTGCAGTAGGGCCAAGAAAACCCCGATTTTTTTTGGTAGTCAGTAACACGTACATTAACTATTATAATAAGTTGTACCACACGGCTGTCAAGCCTCACGTGAAAGTTAGTACCGTCAGCTCGGCGTCAGTGCGCTGTACGTGGAATTGAAGTTTTGGGGTGTATTATTTATGGACCGAAGGGTGTAAGAATACACCCATTTATTTTAGAGTTTGGGCTAACCGGGATTTGTGATATCGCTTCCCGGTACATGAGAGTTCCCACGCGATCTGCGGTATCGATTCCCAAGCCATGCGAGTTCCCACTTTTTTTTTTTTGACCATAAAACCCTGAGCTTGATATTACCGTGATTTTGGCTAACCGCGATCTGCGATTTCAGTTCCCGGGACATGCGAGTTTCCACCTTTTTTTGGGACCTTGAGTTTGCCGTGACTTTTACGGTGAGCTAACTGTGATCTGCGATATCGGTTCCCGGGGCATGCGAGTTTCCACCTTTTTTCGGACCTTGAGTTTGCCGTGACTGTTACGGTAAGCTAACCGTGATCTGCGATATCGGTTCCCGGGGCATGCGATTTTCCACCTTTTTTCGGACCTTGAGTTTGCCGTGACTGTTACGGTAAGCTAACTGTGATCTGCGATATCGGTTCCCGGGGCGTGCGAGTTTCCACCTTTTTTTCGGACCTTCAGTTTGCCGTGACTTTTACGGTGAGCTAACTGTGATCTGCGATATCGGTTCCCGGGGCATGCGAGTTTTCCACCTTTTTTCGGACCTTGAGTTTGCCGTGACTTTTACGGTGAGCTAACTGTGATCTGCGATATCGGTTCCCGGGGCATGCGAGTTTCCACCTTTTTTCGGACCTTGAGTTTGCCGTGACTTTTACGGTGAGCTAACTGTGATCTGCGATATCGGTTCCCGGGGCATGCGAGTTTCCACCTTTTTTTCGGACCTTGAGTTTGCCGTGACTTTTACGGTGAGCTAACTGTGATCTGCGATATCGGTTCCCGGGGCATGCGAGTTTCCACCTTTTTTCGGACCTTGAGTTTGCCGTGACTTTTACGGTGAGCTAACTGTGATCTGCGATATCGGTTCCCGGGGCATGCGAGTTTCCACCTTTTTTTCGGACCTTGAGTTTGCCGTGACTTTTACGGTGAGCTAACTGTGATCTGCGATATCGGTTCCCGGGGCATGCGAGTTTCCACCTTTTTTCGGACCTTGAGTTTGCCGTGACTTTTACGGTGAGCTAACTGTGATCTGCGATATCGGTTCCCGGGGCATGCGAGTTTCCACCTTTTTTCGGACCTTGAGTTTGCCGTGACTGTTACGGTAAGCTAACCGTGATCTGCGATATCGGTTCCCGGGGCATGCCAGTTTCCATCTTTTTTTTGGACCTCGAGTTTGCCGTGACTGATACGGTGAGCTAACTGTGATCTGCGATACCCCTAGCTTTATTAAACATCAAATATTAACGTTAGACAATCTTTTTTGTCTAAAGGTCGCAATTTCTGTTCATACTCAAATAAACACGAATGCCGCTCTATTTTACGAAACATATTTACCCAAGCAAACAAATTACAACTTGAGACACCAGCAGTTTCAAAAACCTAAAATAAGAACTAATTACGGTACACAAAAAATATCCTACCAGATAACCGATCTTCTTAACAAAAATTATAGTGTGTTCGAATTAGCCCAAACAATAGCTTCCATGTTTCTTTTCAAAAAATACCTTATGGTATACTTCAATGTGCCTAGTGTGTATTCTTAGTATAGTTCACATCAAAATAGATTGTACATTTTTTTGTGCCTTATATTGTTATCTTCTCATATATTGTTTTATTTTTGATTTATGCTGTTTTTGATTAATTTCCTGTGCCCTGCTGCTGAGTGCTGTAACGGGGGTTGGGACCTCGTCAGGTGATTCGTTTTCGCCTTTTGTCCCAACCACCCTGACAATTGTGTCAAAATAAATAAACAAACAAACAAACAAACAAACAAACTGTGATCTGCGATATCGGTTCCCGGGGCATGCGAGTTTCCACCTTTTTTTCGGACCTTGAGTTTGCCGTCACTTTTACGGTAAGCTAACTGTGATCTGCGATATCGGTTCCCGGGGCATGCGAGTTTCCATCTTTTTTCGGACCTTGAGTTTGCCGTGACTTTTACCGTGAGCTAACTGTGATCTGCGATATCGGTTCCCGGGGCATGCGAGTTTCCACCTTTTTTCGGACCTTGAGTTTGCCGTGACGTTTACCGTGAGCTAACTGTGATCTGCGATATCGGTTCCCGGGGCATGCGAGTTTCCATCTTTTTTCGGACCTTGAGTTTGCCGTCACTTTTACGGTGAGCTAACTGTGATCTGCGATATCGGTTCCCGGGGCATGCGAGTTTCCATCTTTTTCGGACCTTGAGTTTGCCGTGACTTTTACCGTGAGCTAACTGTGATCTGCGATATCGGTTCCCGGGGCATGCGAGTTTCCATCTTTTTTCGGACCTTGAGTTTGCCGTGACTTTTACCGTGAGCTAACTGTGATCTGCGATATCGGTTCCCGGGGCATGCGAGTTTCCACCTTTTTTCGGACCTTGAGTTTGCCGTGACTTTTACGGTGAGCTAACTGTGATCTGCGATATCGGTTCCCGGGGCATGCGAGTTTCCACCTTTTTTCGGACCTTGAGTTTGCCGTGACTGTTACGGTAAGCTAACCGTGATCTGCGATATCGGTTCCCGGGACATGCGAGTTTCCACCTTTTTTTCGGACCTTGAGTTTGCCGTGACTTTTACGGTGAGCTAACTGTGATCTGCGATATCGGTTCCGGGGCATGCGAGTTTCCACCTTTTTTCGGACCTTGAGTTTGCCGTGACTGTTACGGTAAGCTAACCGTGATCTGCGATATCGGTTCCCGGGGCATGCGAGTTTCCACCTTTTTTCGGACCTTGAGTTTGCCGTGACTGTTACGGTAAGCTAACCGTGATCTGCGATATCGGTTCCCGGGGCATGCGAGTTTCCATCTTTTTTGGACCTCGAGTTTGTGGTGACTGTTACGGTAAGCTAACCGTGATCTGCGATATCGGTTCCCGGGGCATGCGAGTTTCCACCTTGTTTTCGGACCTTGAGTTTGCCGTGACTGATACGGTGAGCTAACCGTGATCGTCGATATCGGTTCCTGGGGCATGCGAGTTTCCATCTTTTTTGGACCTCGAGTTTGCTGTGACTGTTACGGTGAGCTAACCGCGATCTGCGATATCGGTTCCCGGGGCATGCGAGTTTCCACCTTTTTTTCGGACCTTGAGTTTGCCGTCACTTTTACGGTGAGCTAACTGTGATCTGCGATACCGGTTCCCGGGGCATGCGAGTTTCCATCTTTTTTGGACCTCGAGTTTGCTGTGACTGTTACGGTAAGCTAACCGTGAGCTGCGATATCGGTTCCCGGGGCATGCGAGTTTCCACCTTTTTTCGGACCTTGAGTTTGCCGTGACTGTTACGGTAAGCTGACCGTGATCTGCGATATCGGTTCCCGGGGCATGCGAGTTTCCATCTTTTTTTGGACCTCGAGTTTGCTGTGACTGTTACGGTGAGCTAACCGCGATCTGCGATATCGGTTCCCGGGGCATGCGAGTTTCCATCTTTTTTCGGACCTTGAGTTTGCCGTGACTTTTACCGTGAGCAAACGGTGATCTGCGATATCGGTTCCCGGGGCATGCGAGTTTCCACCTTTTTTCGGACCTTGAGTTTGCCGTGACTTTTACGGTGAGCTAACTGTGATCTGCGATATCGGTTCCCGGGGCATGCGAGTTTCCACCTTTTTTTCGGACCTTGAGTTTGCCGTGACTGTTACGGTAAGCTAACCGTGATCTGCGATATCGGTTCCCGGGACATGCGAGTTTCCACCTTTTTTTCGGACCTTGAGTTTGCCGTGACTTTTACGGTGAGCTAACTGTGATCTGCGATATCGGTTCCCGGGGCATGCGAGTTTCCACCTTTTTTCGGACCTTGAGTTTGCCGTGACTGTTACGGTAAGCTAACCGTGATCTGCGATATCGGTTCCCGGGGCATGCGAGTTTCCATCTTTTTTTGGACCTCGAGTTTGCTGTGACTGTTACGGTGAGCTAACCGCGATCTGCGATATCGGTTCCCGGGGCATGCGAGTTTCCACCTTTTTTCGGACCTTGAGTTTGCCGTGACTGATACGGTGAGCTAACCGTGATCGTCGATATCGGTTCCCGGGGCATGCGAGTTTCCATCTTTTTTTGGACCTCGAGTTTGCTGTGACTGTTACGGTGAGCTAACCGTGATCTGCGATATCGGTTCCCGGGGCATGCGAGTTTCCATCTTTTTTTCGGACCTTGAGTTTGCCGTGACTTTTACCGTGAGCTAACTGTGATCTGCGATATCGGTTCCCGGGGCATGCGTGTTTCCACCTTTTTTCGGACCTTGAGTTTGCCGTGACTTTTACGGTGAGCTAACTGTGATCTGCGATATCGGTTCCCGGGGCATGCGAGTTTCCACCTTTTTTCGGACCTTGAGTTTGCCGTTACTGTTACGGTAAGCTAACCGTGATCTGCGATATCGGTTCCCGGGACATGCGAGTTTCCACCTTTTTTCGGACCTTGAGTTTGCCGTGACTTTTACGGTGAGCTAACTGTGATCTGCGATATCGGTTCCCGGGGCATGCGAGTTTCCACCTTTTTTTCGGACCTTGAGTTTGCCGTGACTGTTACGGTAAGCTAACCGTGATCTGCGATATCGGTTCCCGGGGCATGCGAGTTTCCACCTTTTTTCGGACCTTGAGTTTGCCGTGACTGTTACGGTAAGCTAACCGTGATCTGCGATATCGGTTCCCGGGGCATGCGAGTTTCCATCTTTTTTGGACCTCGAGTTTGCTGTGACTGTTACGGTAAGCTAACCGTGATCTGCGATATCGGTTCCCGGGGCATGCGAGTTTCCACCTTTTTTTCGGACCTTGAGTTTGCCGTGACTGATACGGTGAGCTAACCGTGATCGTCGATACGGTTCCCGGGGCATGCGAGTTTCCATCTTTTTTGGACCTCGAGTTTGCTGTGACTGTTACGGTGAGCTAACCGCGATCTGCGATATCGGTTCCCGGGGCATGCGAGTTTCCACCTTTTTTCGGACCTTGAGTTTGCCGTGACTGATACGGTGAGCTAACCGTGATCTGCGATATCGGTTCCCGGGGCATGCGAGTTTCCATCTTTTTTGGACCTCGAGTTTGCTGTGACTGTTACGGTGAGCTAACCGCGATCTGCGGTATCGGTTCCCGGGGCATGCGAGTTTCCATCTTTTTTTCGGACCTTGAGTTTGCCGTGACTTTTACCGTGAGCTAACTGTGATCTGCGATATCGGTTCCCGGGGCATGCGAGTTTCCACCTTTTTTCGGACCTTGAGTTTGCCGTGACTTTTACGGTGAGCTAACTGTGATCTGCGATATCGGTTCCCGGGGCATGCGAGTTTCCACCTTTTTTTGGACCTTGAGTTTGCCGTGACTGTTACGGTAAGCTAACCGTGATCTGCGATATCTGTTCCCGGGACATGCGAGTTTCCACCTTTTTTCGGACCTTGAGTTTGCCGTGACTTTTACGGTGAGCTAACTGTGATCTGCGATATCGGTTCCCGGGGCATGCGAGTTTCCACCTTTTTTCGGACCTTGAGTTTGCCGTGACTGTTACGGTAAGCTAACCGTGATCTGCGATATCGGTTCCCGGGGCATGCGAGTTTCCACCTTTTTTTCGGACCTTGAGTTTGCCGTGACTGTTACGGTAAGCTAACCGTGATCTGCGATATCGGTTCCCGGGGCATGCGAGTTTCCATCTTTTTTGGACCTCGAGTTTGCTGTGACTGTTACGGTAAGCTAACCGTGATCTGCGATATCGGTTCCCGGGGCATGCGAGTTTCCACCTTTTTTCGGACCTTGAGTTTGCCGTGACTGATACGGTGAGCTAACCGTGACCGTCGATATCGGTTCCCGGGGCATGCGAGTTTCCATCTTTTTTTTCGGACCTCGAGTTTGCTGTGACTGTTACGGTGAGCTAACCGCGATCTGCGATATCGGTTCCCGGGGCATGCGAGTTTCCACCTTTTTTCGGACCTTGAGTTTGCCGTCACTTTTACGGTGAGCTAACCGTGATCGTCGATATCGGTTCCCGGGGCATGCGAGTTTCCATCTTTTTTTTGGATCTCGAGTTTGCTGTGACTGTTACGGTAAGCTAACCGTGATCTGCGATATCGGTTCCCGGGGCATGCGAGTTTCCACCTTTTTTTCGGACCTTGAGTTTGCCGTGACTGTTACGGTAAGCTAACCGTGATCTGCGATATCGGTTCCCGGGGCATGCGAGTTTCCATCTTTTTTTTGGACCTCGAGTTTGCTGTGACTGTTACGGTGAGCTAACCGCGATCTGCGATATCGGTTCCCGGGGCATGCGAGTTTCCACCTTTTTTCGGACCTTGAGTTTGCCGTCACTTTTACGGTGAGCTAACTGTGATCTGCGATATCGGTTCCCGGGGCATGCGAGTTTCCATCTTTTTTTCGGACCTTGAGTTTGCCGTGACTTTTACCGTGAGCTAACTGTGATCTGCGATATCGGTTCCCGGGGCATGCGAGTTTCCACCTTTTTTTCGGACCTTGAGTTTGCCGTGACTGTTACGGTGAGCTAACCGTGATCGTCGATATCGGTTCCCGGGGCATGCGAGTTTCCATCTTTTTTTTGGACCTTGAGTTTGCCGTGACTGTTACGGTAAGCTAACCGTGATCTGCGATATCGGTTCCCGGGGCATGCGAGTCTCCACCTTTTTTCGGACCTTGAGTTTGCCGTGACTTTTACGGTGAGCTAACCGTGATCGTCGATATCGGTTCCCGGGGCATGCGAGTTTCCACCTTTTTTTCGGACCTTGAGTTTGCCGTGACTGTTACGGTAAGCTAACCGTGATCTGCGATATCGGTTCCCGGGGCATGCGAGTTTCCACCTTTTTTCGGACCTTGAGTTTGCCGTGACTGTTACGGTGAGCTAACCCTGATCGTCGATATCGGTTCCCGGGGCATGCGAGTTTCCATCTTTTTTTTGGACCTTGAGTTTGCCGTGACTGTTACGGTGAGCTAACCGCGATCTGCGATATCGGTTCCCGGGGCATGCGAGTTTCCACCTTTTTTTCGGACCTTGAGTTTGCCGTGACTGTTACGGTGAGCTAACCGTGATCGTCGATATCGGTTCCCGGGGCATGCGAGTTTCCATCTTTTTTTTTGGACCTTGAGTTTGCCGTGACTGTTACGGTAAGCTGACCGTGATCTGCGATATCGGTTCCCGGGGCGTGCGAGTTTCTACCTTTTTTTATCGTACTATGAAACCTTGAGTTTGTCGTGACCGTGATATTGTGGGATAACCTCGACTTGCTATATCGGTTCCCAAGCATGCAAATTCACAATTTTTTTTTTTTTTTAGTGGGGTGTTAAAAAATTTTGAGCTTACCGTTTCCGTGATATGGGCTAAATAGGACATGCAATATCGGTTCCCGGGACATGCCCATTATCACCTTTTTCGGGCCATGAAACCCTGAGTTTGCCGTGGCCGTGATATGATGGGTTAACCGCAGTCTGCGATATCGGTTTCCGGGACATGTGGGTTACAATCTTAATTTGGACCATGAAATCCTGAGTTTGCCGTTACCGTGATGTGGGCTAACCCTGATCTGCAGTATCGGTTCCAGGGACATGTGTGCTCCCTCTTGTTCATCGAACAATGAAACCTTGAGTTTGCTGTGACCGTGATATGGTGGGCTAACCGCGATCGGCGATATATCGGTTCCCGGGATATGCGAGTTCTCTCCTGTTCATCAGACCAGGAACCCTGATTTTGCCGTGACCTTGATATGGTGGACTAACGCGATCTGCGATATCAGTTCGCGAAATATACAAGTTTCCACACTTTTTTTTCGGACCATGAAACCTTTAGTTTGCCTTCACCGTGCGAAGCAAAGCAAATTGTTGTGTGTATGTTTATACAGCCGGAAGATAGTCTGCCTCAGTGGGCGTCTGGTGTCTCACCTGTAGATGAGCAATTTAGCCAGTACGGTACAACCGCTATAACCTGGGGTCTTTAACGTGCACCACGCAGTAGTGATACACGACCGCATGCCGGTACGATGCTCATTCAGATCGAAACGGGCAGGGGCGGGGATTGAGCCCAGGATCCCTGGGTTCTGCAGCGCGAGCTCTCGCTCCGCGTGCTCTGAGCTGGTGTGCGCTAGACCAACGGCTAGACCACTCGGCCACCGATCCCGCCTTGACCGTGATATGGTGGGCAAACTGCAATCTGCGATAACGGTTTCCGGGACATGTCGGTTCACCTTTATTTAGACCATGAAATCCTGAATTTGCCGTTACCGTGATGTAGGCTAGCCGTGATCTGCGTATTGGTTCCTGGGACTTGTGAGCTCCCTCTTGTTAATCGGACCAAGAAACCCCTTGTTTGCTGTGACCGTGATATATGGTGGGCTAACCGCGATCTGCAATATGGATTCCCGGAACATGCGGGTTTCCACCTTTTCTTTCGGACCATGAAACCTTGAGTTTTCTGTGACCGTGATATGGTGGGCTAACCGCGATCTGCGATTTCGGTTCCCGGGATATCCGAGTTCCCTCCTGTTCATCGGACCAAGGACCCTGAGTTTGCTGTGACCGTGATGTAGTGGGCTAACCGCGATCTCCGATATCGTTTCCCGGGACATGCGAGTTTCCGCCTTTCCTTTCGGACCTTGAAACCTTGAACTTTTCGTGACCATGATATAGTGGGCTAACCGCGGTCTGCGATATCGGTTCCTGGGACATGTGTGTTCCCTCTTGTTCATCTGACCATGAAACCTTGAGTTTGCCGTTACCGTGATATGGTGGGCTACCCGCAATCTGCGATATCGGTTCCCGGGCCGTGCGACTTTCCTCCTGTTCATCGGACCAGGAACCCTGATTTTGCTGTGACCGTGATATGGTAGATGAACCGCAATTTGCGATATCAGTTCCCGGTATATGCAAGTTTCCATTGTTTTTTTTCAGATCATAAAGTTTTTAGTTTAATTACCGTGACCGAGATAGGGTGGGCTAACCTCGATTTGCGATATTGGTTCCCGTGACATGCGAGTTTCCAATTTTTTTATGGACCATGAAATTCTGGGTTTGCCGTTTCCGTGATGTGGACTAAATACGACCTGCAATATCGTCCCGGGACATCTCCATTATCACCTTTTACGGGCCATGAAACTCCAAGTTTGCCATGACCATGATATGGCTGGCTAGCCGCAATCTGCGATATCGGTTTTTGCGACATGTGGGTTCCCACCTTTATTTGAACCATGAAGTCCTGAGTTTGCCTTTACCGTGATGCGGGCAAATCGGGATCTGTAATATCGGTTCCTGGGACACGTGAGTTCCCTCTTGTTCATCGGAATATGAAACCCTGAGTCTGCCATGACTGAGATATGGTGGACTAAGCGCGATCTGAGATATCGGTTCCCGGGACATGCGAGTTTCCACCATTTGTTCGTACCATCTGAAACCTTGAGTTTGCCGTGACCGTGATATGGTGGGCTAACCACGATCTGCAATATCGGTTGCTGGGACATGCGAGTTCCCACTTTTTTGACCATGAAACCCTCAGTTTGCCGTTACCGTGATGTGGGCTAACCGGGATCTGTGGTATTGGTTCCCGGGACATGCGAATTTCTGCTTTTTTATTAACCATAAAACCCTGAGTTTGCTGTGACTGTGGACCAGGCGTCTTGGTTCTCGTGACCTGCAAACTTGTATATAGCACTTGCCCACATTTTTTTCGCCCATTTTTTTATAGTTATATGCTGTGGCATCCCCGAAAATCGCCCACCCGATGTTTTTCTCTATTTATCTGTTCATCATTGATTGTCATTCCTTCAGGATTTTATGTAGCATCAATAGTTAAAAGGTAATATACCTGTTCTAGATGGGGTTCCTCTCTACTGCATTCACCTTTAAGCTTACAAGTCTGTATAGGTTGCCCAAGGTTGCAGCTTTTAAGCATGCTTTTTGCTGTACACCTGCTCGCACTAGAGAGGCATGTTTCAAAGCAAATAGTGTGAGCTATCTCATACTTGTATCCTTTGCTGCATTGTCAGCTTAAAGGGGTACTCCGGCGATTTCTTCATGGTCCCCGATCTGCTTGAAATTTTGCTAAACTCGCCAAACAACATCGCCAAAATAGAATCCCAAATATTAGGTCAAAATAATTTTTTTCACAAAGTTATTGAATTTACAATTTTGGTCCTCACCGTGTTTTTCAAACTGAAAGTCTCTACTGGCAACAACGAAAAAGTGACGTCAGTGGAAGTGCAGGGGTTCACTCTTTAAACTGTAGAATTTGTTCCCAACTGATTCGAAGCAGTTTCATGGTGTTAAATGGATGCTTTGGAAGCTCGCTCCAGCCCCCGCGCTCCAGCACGAAACAAATGACTGGCATATTCTATTTTTTAGACTGCTCGCTCGACTGGCAAGCCTGCTTTCCACTGACGTCACGGCACTGAAAAAGTGCGGGTATATTTGAATGTTGCTTTTTGCACCATTTTCATTTGCCGATTTCGCAATAACTATTATGAATTTCGCGATACTAAATAGCACACCGGAAAGGGTGAAGGCCGGGGAGTCAGAAGATATAGCTAGTTGAGGTAGCTCAAAAATCGCCGGAGTACCCCTTTAAGTGTGAACAAAGTATAGCCTGATGTGCCATTGTAATTCCAGATGCTGCACAAATCTCACCCTTGCCATTCTTGATGCTAATTATCACGAGGCTAATCTTACAAACAGGGTTGCTTCACTAGACGTCGTTTTTTTCAAGGCTTCTAAACTCCTGGATGTCATCGCAGGAAAGCCTTCATTTTCTCTTGTCTGATGTTCAAGGAAATGCCACCCCAACCAATTTGTCACTGCCAATGGGAACCATTTGGAACGCATTCAGGTTCCAACTGGAAAAATAATTCCAATTTGTGGGACACATGGCCAGTGTGCTTCCAGTTGGAGCCCACTAAAACCAATTGGTTCTAGTTAAAACCACTTGGAATTCTAATTGGATTTAATGGGAATTTTTAGCTGGGACAGAAAAGTGCCATATGGCTTCATGGGGTGAATGGAGTACAACAAAAACTTCAGCTGCCCCCGATGGAATCATAGCTTCCACTGTCCTAAAAACACTGTCCCCCCTTCCATGTGAAAAGCACAAATCATGTGGTCTAAGCTCAAAACCGGGACAAGGGGCTAGCACATTTGCATGCATGGATTGACTTTTGTCGTGATCCAGAAACCGATCCGCTATCCTGAGCGGATGTTGATTAAAAAAAAAACACCTTCTGCTCTAAATATGAATCTCTGTCATGACATATCCTCTGAGCACCACCATGCTTTTTGTTCATTTCAGGTCGAGCCTGCTGGCTTCGCGTTCCCGTCGTATGAGTACTACGCGGACGGTGCCCCGAAGCATCAAAAAGAGGTGAGTGACCTATCTGCCTGGGTCCGTTCCTGACGAGTCCCGGAATGTCAGCTCGTTCTCAGAAATGCCCAAATGCATACTCGAGTGAGCAGCACTAGTCTTTCACTAGCAAAGGATGCTCAGAGTATTGGCACTCTTACACCCATTGTCCGACGCCGCCACAAAAGTCAATTGTTCATTTGCGTCGCATGACATTATTTTACGTACCAGTGTCTCGTGGGCGCCGCTATTTTGGCGCTCGGAGCAGCCGAATGTCGTTTGTCACAGTTGTTTTGAAAATAACTTTTTGAGCTTAACATATGGTGTTAAGAGATCATCGCAGCATCATTTTGGTTTGTCGCAAACTGTTGTAGCAAGCTGGTCGACGGAGAGCGATCCTTGCGTCGTTCGTCAGGCACTTCGGCAAAAGCACCTCGGCAAAAGCTGGTGATAACAATGCAACATCGAATCTACACACCACCTGTATGGCTGAAGCGTCGTTACTTTAAAGTGTAGCTTATTTTGTGACTCTAAGCTGCCCCTTTCCTGAATGCTTGGAGTGCCACTGTGCAGAGCAAAAGTGCTCGTAGTCAGCTTTGAAGCCACAATAGTCTGTGCACAGCAGCATGCTCGGATGAGTGTCCAACTAGAGTACTGCTCTTACGGGACACCACTGCGATGTTCTGTGCAGCTTTTACAAGCCTACAGGCAGCTGATTGAGAAAGTGACGGATCACCTACGGGACGTCCCTGCCTCCCGTACCAATTCCGCCATTGCCGACGTCATCATCAACTACGAGAGGCGGCTTCTCGAGGTACGCCTTCCCTCCCACACTCTCTTCGTGCTCTTTGTTGTCGCCTGCGGTATGCAGGGCGCATGCTACAGCATTATGTATTAAGTAAGGTCTAGCAAGCTCTTGGTTTTAGGTATGAAAGATCAAATTTTCAAGGTTGGTTTTATGGGTGCTGTTCATGAAAAACGATAAGGTCTTGAAACTAGAAGGTCTTTGTTGGTTGTAATGGAAAGAGAAGCTATCTGTGTGCGTTGGCAGTAACCTTTTGTCGCGCTGTTGTTTGTCTGTTTTGTTCGGAATGTTTTTGTCAAGAGGTCACTGTATGAAGTGTGAGTTTCTAGATTAGCTTTTAGAAGGTTCTTGTTCTTTTGTCTTTTGTTCAGAACGTCGGTACAGAGTACAATGGTTTACTCTTGCGGTTTAGAAGGTCTTTGTGGAAAGGGAGAAATGTATCGGTGAGAGGTGACGGTGACCTTGGGAGATGGCTATAAAAGCTGTGAACGGAATAAAATTTGTTAGCTGAGTTTGAGACGTTTGACCTGTCCCCTTTTTTCTGTCTTACAATTTTTATTCATTTTCCTTCCCAGTCTCAGGATTTTAAAACATCATGATCAACATACACCAGCTCGCCTGCACCTTGACAATTTTTTCGTTTTTATTAGTATATTAGCCAGAATGTCACAGTGATGTGATTGCTGTGCCCTTCGCGACAAACTGCGACAGAGGTCTTATCCTGCTACATCCTGCTACATTTAGCCCATATCTGAAGAACTTGCACCAACATTGCGCCAAAAAATAATTTCACTTTATTAAATACTGAAAATATAATGGCTCAGGCCCCGCTACACGTCCGGATCATTATGGCAGGCTTGTGCGAATTTTCAGAACTTTCGATTTTAGCTGCAAATAACGTACTATCATATTTTATCTTTCTATCAGTGTCAAACGCTGACAGTACTCGGAATTTTCGCAGTATTTCTTATGTTCCTTGTCTGCTTTGGAGTGTAAATTAGCTTTGTTGTGTGCGCTTCTCACCGCACTCTTGTGTACTGCAGTGAAGTGGTAACCGCAAAGTAAGCATCGCAATTTTGCTTATCATGCTTCGCCGCAGCGCATCTGAGTGCTAAAGGAAAAGCATTCCCCCAGAGCGGGACTTTAAACACGCAAGCGTCGGGTATAATTATATATATATAAAAAAAGGAACTTTATGAGTATTAATGTAACACCTCTTAGTTGTAGTAAATATTTATGAATTATACTGTGGCTATTATTTATGATAGACTGCGGTATTCTAGCAATATCTTTTTTTCGAATTCGTGATTTAGCAAAGTACTCGCAACAAAATTTATAACATGAAATCCATTGTTGAGCTGTCACCTTTATACAGGGTGTTTCATGAAAAGTTGGCAAATTCGATATTGCGAAAACTACGCATCGCACCAGAAAAAGGCTTGTGTCGTTTTGGTCTTAGGCCAGGCCTGGCCTATTTAGGAAAATTATTAAAGTTTGGGATAATTAAGTTATTAACTATTTTTGCGTATTTAATCTTTTTCAATATTAAGTTTAAGGGCATGGTTTCAAAAAAAAAATTGGAACGCGATAGAAGGCACGCGCTGCATTTTACAGCTTTCTTAAAGGACACATGCAAAGGAAAAAAACATTTTTTTTTAAACAGCCTAGATGGAAAAAGTATGTTATAAAACGAATTTACAAAGAAGAAAGAACATTTTTAGAGCTATATATACGGCGCAAAACGAATTCGTAGTTGGTGCCCGCGGGGGCCGCCGCTGGTCACGTGGTAAACCTGTGCGTCGCCGCCGCCGCACGCTGAGCGTTTTGCGCCGCCGCTTCAACGCGTTTCTCCACGCCGCCGTCGCCGCCGCCGCCGCACAAGTTCGTCTGCTTCGGGGCGCTGCTCTGCATCTGACTAAAGCACTCAGTGCTTTACATCTGACCGGCGCACAGGTCTATCGCGTCTGCTTGCGCTTTCTCAAAAACTTCATTTGGGCTCTAAAGGTTACTTATTAATCTTTGTTTTTTGTTGCACTTCAAACGATGATGAATAAGTAAGTTTTCGAGACCATAGGAAGCTTCCGAAAGAGCGCAAGTACACGTGACAAATAGGGGCCAGTCACGTGATAAATATGGGCCACTTTCCCGCGGCGCACGTGGGCGCCAACTACAAATTCGTATAGCGCCGTAAATATAGCTCTAAAAAAATTATTTTTCGTTGTAAATTCGTTTTATGACATCTTTTTCCCAACCCGGCTGTTAAAAAAAAAAAAGGTTTTTTTTTTTATGTGTTTTTTAAATCGACGGCAACGCACCCCATGGAGAAATAGTGCAACCATCTGCTTCGCTGTCCTCGCGCAACGCAGTAGAGGCAGGTTGCACTATTTCTCCAAGGGATGTGGTTTTTAAGAAAGTTGTAAAATGCAGCACGTGCTTTTTATCACATTCCAATTTTTTTATTTAGTGTTTTTCAATGATGCTGAGCAAGTTTCAAAATAAAACCATGCCCAACTCAATATTTAAAGAATTAATTACGCGAATATAATTAACAATTTAATTATCCCAGACTTTAATAATTTTCCAAAATAGGCCCCTGGCCTAGGACCAAAAGGACACAAGCCTTTTTTTTTGTTGCGATGCATAGTTTTCACATTATTGAATCTGTCCACCCTTCGTGAAACACCCTGTATATGTTTTATACGTTCGAGGTAGAGTCACAAGAATAAACTAAAACTAAATTAGGAGAAGGAGTATAATGAAGCTTGGGAATAACCTGAACCACTTTGGCTGGATTGTCTTCAGAAGGCATACGTAATGTTCACATTCCGATCTCGGTTATTATGAGGTTCTACATACAAAATGTCATTAATTCTCACAACTTAATGGCAAAAGAATTTGTTCTTAAATTTAATTGAGAATTTTTGTTTTATTACAACCTTTAAAACTTGAATGAAACTTCAATTGGTGTCCTCAAAAGTATTCTAACTTATTTTAGCAGAATATACGGTTTGGTTTACATTTTATTTTGTGCCTAGAATGACTATTCACAGGAGTCCATACTGTTCTTCATCGATCAACATCTTGTTGCGATGCCTAGTGCTTCTATGTGCAACCGAACAGCTAGTTCTGTGTTTAAGAAAATCAAACCTGCCGTTGCACAGAAGTGTGAAACATGCACATGTTTTAGTTGGACAGTCCAACACACACATATCTTAACAAATAATATTCAAAGTGGTACGAATAAAAATGAAGTGTGTGCTTGTGCTCCAGAAGTGCTTTTGCTACTCCATAATTGACTTTTGGCTGCTCCAAAAGGTGCTACAAAACGACTCGGGTCAATCACATCACTGTGCGCATTTCACTAAAAATTATAAAAGAAAAATGGGCTCGGAGGAGAGTGCATTGTAAAAATATATGAATGAATGTGAAGGCCACTGCATCTGACCTGAAATGCTAAATTAAAACGGACAATTATATATTGCTTCTGCACATGATTGTACCTGCAAACTCACTTTGCACCGAAAAAAAAAAAAAAGCGTCTTTAATAAAACTATTTGTTTTTGTTTCACCATTAATATCTACTTTTTTTTTACTTCTAGAGCTAAATTCATTTTGACTGTTGACATAATTTTCCATTGAAGAATTATAGCACTGGCTGCCCATTAATCATTATGAAACTGTTTGAACCTACATGCATTGCCTCCTTGTCAAATTCGAACACATTGGTTGCTTGGTGTACTTAGCTCTAATGTGGATTCATACTAAAATGCTTATCAGCGCTTGCAGCCTGGTGTCAAGAGGATTCATACTGCGCATTTAGTCTGACACCCGTGCAGATGCTTATGCTGTTTGGCGACTCCAGGCTTGTTTGTATACCATTTGTTTACATAAAGCGACAGACAGGTGTTAGACAATAGCTGCCTAACGGCACGTGCTCACCACTTCGGCAGTCGGGGGAAACAAATATCAGATGCACAAACATCTCAAAGGGCAGCCACCGAAAGCCTTTCTGTGGAACGGCAGGTGGGACATGCTTTGACCCGCATCTCCCTGTCCCCTTGCAGAGGCTGCGACCGCTGGGCAACCTGACGGAGCCCTACAGGAAAACCAATGTGGCAGGGCTCAAGGGACTTGTGCCCATTGTAAGTATGACCTCCGCTTTTAACTGCAGATGTGGCCCAGTCCCAGCATTTCCTTTTATAAGGATCAAAGAGCAAAAGCAAATTGTGCATGCCTAGACAGTGTAAGGTTGGTGTGCCCATGTATGGCAACACTGGTTTATGCTGTAGGTAAGGATCTGTACATGAGAGGTGCAGCAGAAAAGAGCTGTAAAAGTTGCGCTTAAAAAGAAAAATGGAGATCGAGCCGTAAGCCGTAATGTAACCAAGATACAATTGCATTTTTACAAATGTGTCTACTAGATATGGTTAGTTATGCGTGGAAAGTAACCAAGCATATGAGTTAGGTTACCAATCATGCACACCAATGGCGTAGCCAGAAATCTTTTCTTTTTTTTTGGGGGGGGGGGATGTCAATGGTTTGGGGTGCAGAGAAGGGAAGGTTTGTCAAAATACATATGTATATTATAGGGTCGGCTGGATTTTGGGGGTAGGCCGAAGCCTCATATGCTCCCTCTCTGGCTACGCCACTGATGCACACGAGTTTGATTGATGATTTGAGCTTGGAATAATGTGGAAATAATATGCTTCCACTGCCTACACCAGATTTATGCCAGTGAAATTGGTAGGCATATAATACTTGGCTCTACTTTCTGGATTGAATGCACATTTTAAGCACGCCTTTGGACATTGCTTTTGCAAAACATGATACTGTAGTTTATTGGGGGGGGGGGGTGAGGCTATAGAAGTTTGATTATTTATTCTGATTAGAATGTATATAAGGGTGAACTTTTGAAATGAAAGTCTCCGATAATTATCAGCTTGTTGTCAAACTTACAGAAATTGAACCACAGTGCCATTGCAACTCGAATGTCAAACTAATAATTGGCTTGAAAAAAAAAAAAAGATCTTACCTCATGCTTTTCATTTATTTTGCATGCAGCACATTGTTGGAGAACCTTGAAAGGTATGTTGTTAAACAACCCACATAGAAATGCTTCCAGTACAGGCTGTGTTATGGAACCGGAAATCGACTACGGCTGGAGCTGGAAATCTATTTTACCAGCCGAATTCCAGGCGGTTTCCACCCAGAAATGGACAAATTTCTTGCTGAAAATTAGATTTTTCCTCATCTAGCTGGGAAACTTCCAGGTGGATCATGTACTTCCAAGCTGGGATTTCTAATTTCCAGCATGAGCAGCATCCATTTTCAGCTGTAAACAGGATTTCCAGCTGCTGCTGTATAATTTAGCCGAAAATGCGGCTGGAAATTTTCATTTCCAGCTGGAAGCTGCAGCTTATGTTCATGTGGGAAGGATGCCCTATCTACTCTAAGTATTGATGGATTCTGCTGCCCCAAAATGAAATTGTCCCCCGAGCAAAAAAACCAACATTTTTTCGCACGTGTACAATCACCGGACTAGTAGCCCGCTATCCAGGAATGTCATCTGCCCGGTCGCTCACCAGCGTGCGGATCGCCGTTTTTCGTGATTTGAAGTTGGTCGTGCCAAGAGTGTTCTTCTGCATTCATTCCCAGAAGCGGTTAATGGCATTGAGATGCTCACAGACCCCGTGCGTTTCCAGATAAAGTGGGACCAGCTGCTGACGGCCTTCTTCCAGGGCCAGTCCATCACCAACGAGACCCCTGTGTTCCTCTCACAGCCCCACTACTTCCAGGGGCTCAGCCAGATCATCTCCACCACCGACACCACGTGCGTTCCCTTCACACCGACCAGACAGACCCAATAGGCCCCACCTGCGAAGCACAAGGGTGCGGTGCAGTAGTGGCAGTACACGGGCGGAGAGTTCGGTGACTGGAAGGGGCAAGGGCATTGCCAGGGCAGCGGCAGTGCCACCACCAGAGCCGCATATTTCTCTTGTGGTTATAGCGCCAACTGAACACAGTCCAAACATTAGGTTATTGGCATCCAGAATGCCGCTAATCGAATTGTAGTTTGCTTGCTGACAAACTGTGTTAAAATGTTGCTTTTCTCATGGAAACGCCGCAAATCACTCAAACCCACATGCAAGCTATGACACTGAGTAAGCCAAACTAGTTTAGCACAGGAACATTGGACCTTTCGTGTGGAAAAGGCCACTTGTCTGCTCTACTTTTGTGTTAGTTTTTGGCTACTCTTGTTATGCAATCAAAGCTATAGCTTTCCTCTAATCGATTGTAGGACAAAAAGAATATATATATATATACTGTAAAATTCCGGGGGAGCGCCCACCCAATTCTTACTGAAAACTGTGTTAATCTAGACATGGGTGCTTGTCTGGTCAAATCAAGCGGTTAACGTATAATTTGCAGAATTCCCAAGTTTGGGAAATGTTAGTAGTGGGCACTTGAACGAAGTGGGCGCTTCTGGGGTATTTTACGGTACACTTTAGTTCAGAGTGTACTGCTCTGTAAGTTTATTTCCCCACATCGCTCTGAATCCTCCTTTTTTTTTGTACTGTTGTTTGCAGAAGGCCTGTTTGAGATGGCACATGTGCATAGCAAATCTGTCTCAATGGCAGTAGTCATGGGCAGGCTCTCGTTAAGTGGTTTCCTAAAATTGTCTGTAATGTCCGAGTAGCTGAGTCAGAGGTGCTGTGCGTGTATGCAAGTAATGCAGATTTAAAGGAATCAAGTTTTTTTTATGCACTCTAGGCTAATCCCAGTAATTAATTTGTACATCTGAGATAGGACTCCCGTATTTTGGACAAGGTTCCACATTTGTGCCGACCTCGGGAAGACGAGCATATGACAACGCTTGTTTTCTGGTCCCGTGTGCAGCACCCTGAACCACTACATCATGTGGCGGATGGCGATGAAGTATGCTCCCCATCTGGACAAGCAAGTGCGGTCCCTTTACTACAGGTTCATGCAGACCATCAACGGTACGTTTGCTGTCGTTGGCCAGCGAAGTGGAACCCACTCTGCTCCATTTCTTTAAATTCAAGCGTGTCTTGTTCGGCAGAGGTGATAACACGAACGAGAAGAAAAGAAAACCAAGAATTCGGGTACCTGGCAATTGTAGCGCAAAAATCTCGTCCAGTATTTGGGCTTGCAACGAAAAGTCAGTGTGCTGCAAATTGTCGTGACATATGCACCGAGCTTATCTGTCCAACATTTCCCTCGAGGCCAGACACGGTAAAAAATTAAAGACGTTTACAATTCTGTGTAATGCGAAATTAGAGCCCAACTCTTGAGGAGGAGGCAAGGGTATGCCTCTCCTCCCTTTTGCACCCTTCCTTCCTCCTCTTCTCCTCCCCGACCATATAATGGGAAATTTAGAAAAAATGTTCCTGCTAAATTTAGTGTGAAATTTAGCAAAAATTTGCCTGTTAAATTTAGCAAGTTAAGTTTCCCCGCTAAATTTAGCGGGAAAATTTTCCCACTAAATTTAGCGGGTTAAGTTTCCCTGCTAAATTTAGCAGGAAAATCCCCGCTAAATTTGGCGGGAGAAATTTTTCGCTAAATTTAGCAGGGCATCCCATAATGCAATGGGCGCAATTCTGCCAACGGCGACGCCGCTCGACGCGAAAACGGGTGCCAAAGAGCTGCACTCTAGAACGAAATGTGGTTGCGTTCCCGGCAGGGGCCCCGACGTGGACGTTCCCGAGGAGGAGTGGTGGGAGCAGTGTGCCAGGCACACGAGCCACTACCTGGGACATGCCGTGGGCAAGCTGTACTCGGACACCCTGGAGGGGAAGGAACTCCTCGTGCAGCAGGTGGACACCGCCGCTCTTTCTCTATAACGTTAACTTCCCCGCGCAGCATTGGGTCGGGCTCCTGGAATGAGTAACTAAATGGTGGGAGAGAATGGGAAGGCAAGGGGGTGCCTTCTTTCTTTTGTCTTTGAGGTGTGTCAGCACGGCACACCCTGGACACTGTGGTGCTGGATTTTCTTCATCACCTACCAGAAGCCAGCATAGTGCACGAATTAGACGCGAGTGCTGTGTCAGCACCGGGATGGCATTCGTGTCCTATCTGAGTGAACACAAGCCACATCCAAATGCTGAAAGGGTGCCTTTGGGCACGTGTGCGTGCGAACGTAAAATTCTGCTGTAACTTTTGTTTTTGTTGTTTCTCATCGTTTAGCAGCCTTTTCTGAAAACAATCATTTAGGCATTTTGTGTGCTCATTAATTATTGTTCTTATGGGTTGTACAGAAGCAACAGTGGGTATGGGACCCAGGCATCACTCATATTGTTGTAAGCTGTTGACACACTCTTGCCAGAGAGCTTATATATAGTTCAGATTTTTCACCATTTGATTGTTTCCAATATTTAAAAAAAAATAGAAAGAGAAATCAACCTGATTTTTTAAAAGGCGAGTCATGCTACTAGTATCACCTGAATAAGCTAGAAATTGAATCACATAATTTACACTCACTTTTCTTTTCACCGACAATCAGGGGCCGAAAATTCTTTAGGTTGGTTTGACCTTTGTGTTTGCGAGCTTTGCCCCGTTTATTAAAAATGTTAAAGAAATAATTTCGAAAAGTTAGTGTGCTGGGTTCCCGTGTCAAAAGCTATAACCAAAATGGGCTCATTTTCAAACAGCAGTGACCAGTATTTCCTTCTCGTGTGTGAGCCCTCTCAGTTTTTATGCACAACAAAATTTAGCGCTGTTTAAAAGTTATTGCGTTGATTCACTGCTTGGGTGAAATGTGAGATTATACTTGTGGAATGAACGTGTGGGGCAACTGCTTGGTTGCAGGCTCGCGAGATTGCGGAGCAGGTACGGCAGTCTGCCAGCGACCGCATCAACTCCGTGGCGTGGATCCACATGAAGCAGCCACTCAAGGACAAGGTGACTCATTTGCAGGCACTGCTTTGTTGTTCAATAAACACCTAACTTTAAAACCTTGGGATGGTTCTGCTAGAAGCCTCCAGCTGCATAGGGAGGTCCAAAAGTGACTTGTTCGGTCTAAAAGCAAAAATGCAGAAGAGGCACATGGTAGGCGGGCTTCACTGCTTTGCACGAGCATGAACGCGTCAAGCTTCACCACTTTGCACCGGTGCACATGCATGAGGCTCCTCCACTCACACCAGTGTGCTGGGACAAGCGTTGATGCAGAGCTGCATCTCGGTTAGCTAGGTGGGCTCAGAAATCTGGGGTGGGTGCTTGATATGCCCCTTGCTTGTTTTTCTGATGTTTCAAAAGTGATGGGGGACACTTATTGTGATGTGGGCACATGACCGATCTCTGGGGGTAATTGCCACAAATGCCGATGTATATTGTTCAGGTGATGTCTTTTTGTAACACTTGGAAAAATAATTTTATCAGATATTCTGCCTTAAGGTAGACTGCCCTAAAAGCATAATTTCTGGTCTGCTAACTTTACTTGTGTTTTTGAAGCTTTGATTTTGTTGAAAAATTTGTAGATTTTTGGTAGTCACTGATTTGCCTAAAAATTTGTTCCACACATCAATAAATAGACGGGGCTGATCTAATAACCCACTGTAGAATACTGTGCATCTGCCAATTCCACACTGAGCGCCCATTCCCAAATTTGTAAGATCTGAGGAAATATGCACAGTACATTGATATGTGAAATTGATGACTGGACAAGTGCCCAACCCATATTTTTCCGCGATTATCTCTAAATTTTGAGTGGGTGCTTGCCCGGTATTTTTTGGCAAATTATAGGTCGAAGCAATTTTTTTCTCGGTAGATGTAATTTGGGCAGTGCATCTTGTTCCCAGTGGGTTACAGTGAATTTGATGATGTGAAAAATGCTGTGGAAGCTTATTCCAGCAAAACTAAAAAAGAATGTGGGACATGCTCCGTTTGTTAGACTGCCGGCTTGACCTGAAAGTTTTACAACATTTGACGTCATGCCCCCGAAAAGCACGGGGAAATTTTAATATTGATTTTGGCATTGGCTTGAGGTGCTGTCTTTTCAGTCACTACTCAGAATTTAGAGTTAATAAATGTTATGCCGGGAAGAGTAAGGCACAAATATTTAGAAAATATAGATAGTTCAGGCAGCTTCGAAAACTGCCAAATCTCCCCTTAACAAAGCGCAATGGCGCAAGTACAATCATTCTGCTGCGAACCCCCCCCCCCCCCCCCACTTCCCTCAAAACTGCATCGATTACCAAGTGGCCTTTTGTTTTTTGTGCTTGCAGATCAAAGACGTCCAGTTCCAGCTGGGATACTCGAGAGAACTCACGGACAAGAAGCTTGACGACTACTACCTCAATGTAAGTGAAGAGCGCTCGACAGCATTTTGCACTTGTTGGATTTTTGGCACATGTTGTGAGCTACAAGAACCTAATGGTCGACCACCAAAACTCTGAGAACATGTTGATCCAGAGAAAACTTTTGACGCATAGACACAGGGACATGAAACAGCCACTTTTGCAGTCACCGATGTCGCATTCCTTTGGGCGGGCCCTCTGGATCGACCTTGTTTTTGCTCAGAAAATGATTCTTTAGCGAGGCATTAATTGGGTGGTGGTCTCCACATTCTAGCACTTTACACGAAGAAGACAAATGTAGATTTTTGGAGGATGTGCCAGAGGCCTTGCTATGCAGTCAACCAGCGAGTTCTCATCTAACAGGCTCTGTGCACTTTTGTTTGCCAGGTTGCAACAACATGATCGATAGGGTGCATAAAATCTGAGATGCACCATAGTCTGTACGAAGGCAACTAGAAAACAGTTTTGTGCTTTTCACTGCGATGGTTGCATTTTGTCCTGCAGCTGATTGTGAAGCTGGGTTCCCATCTGGACAACGTGTTTGAGGCGGAGAAGTTCCTGACGATGAAGCAAGCTGCGCTTCTGAGAGGCCGGAGAGACAGCAAGCTGGATGAAATGTTAGTCTACTTCGTAGTCTCACTGCGCTAGAATAGGCCGTTCATAAACCGCACATCAGTCGCACTGAGGAAGTATTTTTGGGGAGAAATTATAGGGAGTTATAGTAGATTGTTCCGATGACTCCAATACCGATTCCCCATATTTTGCCAATATATCGGCGTTGTCGTTATCGGATATTGTTATCGGAGGTAGCGGAACAATCTACTGAAAAACTAATATTCAACCGGTACTGCCGACTATTACTATAACCGGTAACCTGAGTTTCAGCAGTTTACTGTATCAGGATTTTAAGCCATAGTGCTAATAGAAATTTATTCGGGACCGACGCTTCCTTTTACTCTAGCCAGAGTTACTATAACAGGGTTCTCCTGTACTTGCTTGACTTAAGAAATGGGCACTAATGGAAACTGCAGGTAGCATCTTGAATGAGCCAGCTGGGATCATCTTTAGGTGGCGTTTTATTAACTTATTCTTACCGCACCTCTACATCTCATCACCAGACGGCCATGCATGCCATGAATGAACTACAATTAGCTCTACCTTAAACATAAATTGTACAGCCTCGCTAGAGCCCCATTATTTTTTACAGACCTCAATCTAAAATTGCTTGCATTGCTGAGACTCCTGGGGTTGCATAACCTGCATTTGAGGAAAAGAATGTACCCCTATGTTTTATACATAATGCTACGAAAATAACCTTATCTGTGTAGTGGCTCAATCGGCAGTCCTCCTTATTTGCAGGCGATCTTACATTAACATATACTACTTAGTGAAAGCCTACACATCTGGAGACCAGTCAGTCATCGTTTGGATCGGGAGCTATCAGAGTAGAAGGCCAGGCATTCTCTTTGGGTGCTGTTAGTTATTGCTGTCTTCATGTGCATTCTATGGTACGTTACAGGCACAAACGGTGTTTCTTAACTTCGAGTTTTATTAGTACCTCCACGTGTGATGTGTTTACGGGTGCATCCGCATCTCAGTGTCACCTCCAATCGTCTCTCTAGGTGGCCCATCTCGCCGCAGGACACCGAAGCCATCTATCAGTACGAGAAGAACACCGTTGGTGAGATTTCCAGACCCATGTTTTTTTTCCCCAAGAGTGGCAACAGTTTCAAAATTTCTGCTGCTCATTCTTTCACAGTACAATTGAAATACAAGGTGCTAATTGGTCCGTAATAAATTTCATTCTCACTCAACGCGGTTCCGTGATGCACAGTTTACAAGTATATCTAATATCGACATTTAGCAAAAGATGGCAATAGATGTACGCCAAAATGTGTTCTGTCATTCTGATTCTCGCATTAATATTCTGTCATTCTCTGTTGACTGTTGCCACGTTAAAGGTGTAGGGAAACGAAATTTCAGCGCTCATTTTCTAGCTTGAATGTGTTGCATGTTGCACCCTAACCTCAAAAACACCAGTCTTCCGTTGAAAGGCACAAGAAAACTAATTTTAAAGCTAAATAAACGATCTTCCAATGTGCACCTGGTGGATGCATGCGGAGCCGATTTGGGAGGTAGTCTAGCAACGTTGTGGAATCTGCTACGTAGTCGTGACGTAGCAGATTCCTCTGGAGCAGCGCCGCTCTTTGGCATTTCAACATTTTCCTTCTTAGCTTTCCTCCCCAACTCACAAATCGCGAATTGAACCAAACAGTCCAAGAAGACGGAAAGGGTGGACTCTCCTCTTTCTCGGACCCTCGTTTGTGCAGCCGGATGCAGCCATTCTCCCCTAGAAGATTAGCCAGTCGCTCAAAACTCGGACAAAAGTTGCTTTCCCACCCCGTTCAGCCCTAAGCTGACAGTGCTGTGGAAGCTACGTGCTTCTTGGGCCAGCCACACGCTCGTCACCCCACGGGCACTTCGAACGGCTCGGTTGTAACGCGATGACGCTATTGACACCACCACAACGCTGACAGCGCCACCAAGGGCAAAGCTCATAATCCCGCCAGCCTTGCTACGTCACGAATGCGGGGAAACTTTTCTTTCTGTTTTTGTTTGCGCCGGATATCCCATGACGCATCGCGCCCTCCGTTCGCTTCTCTTCGAGCGCTCGCTCGAGTGCACCGTTTGGAACGAAAAATATAGCCAATCGTTCAAAATACAAACCTGCGATTATGAATTACGGTTATTACACGTCATGCTTGACCCATTTCCGAACGAAATTTGAAAATTTCAAATTTCGGTTCAGTATCCCTTTAAGATTAGCTTTTCCGAGCATTCACAATGTACATGCAATCTTCTTCCAGCAACAACCCAAAAGCTACTCTGTATTTTATTTTCCAAATAACCACGGTTCCTCTTACCTTTGTACATTGCCATTAACTTTCTTACGCAGAATTTTTCGCCAATTGCACACACTTTTAAAGCCAAGCAGTGGGCATCTTTCCATGTCTGTGGAGTCTGCTGAATTCTTTTTTTGCATTGCTTGCTTACTTGCTCTCCTTACATGTATTTCTACAGTGGTACCCCTGGCGGCATTGCAAAAGCCAATATTCTCACTGGACCAACACAAGTAGGTTGCACAGTTCTTTTCACAGCATTTTATTTGGTGTCTGATCTATTTAAAGCCCAGCTTCTACAATGGGGACATTCTCTCTTTGTGTCGCATTCCTAAAAGAAGGGGATCTGAAAAGTGTCTACCATTATTACGTACTAGTATTTCCAGCTTTCATGAATAACGTTTTAGTTCTGAAAATTTGATCAAATTTATTGCACGAAGATGTGCACCCTTTGACAATGACTCATAGTTCCAACTTGAAACAAGAGAGTCGAAACAAATAAACACGCATTGGCCATCTCTTACGCGGCTAAAAAATGTTATTTGTCAACCGTCTCCTTTTATAGGTACATACCCTGACGTCATCTCTAGAAAACCTTGCACAATGTTATTCCTTCAAGATTGCCAAAAGTCAAAGCGTGATCCCATTTAACGTCTTACAAAACAATGGCCCAGTAATCCCAAATGGGAGAATAAAATGAGCCACTCCACTAAGCTGTGCGGCAATCTCTAAACCCAATAACCACTGCACAAGGTGGTGTCTAGGTTGCAGAGGTTGTGGTCTTCGTAAAATTATGTAGTTTACAAATACTTAAAAAATGTCAGCGAACAGAAACACTCGAATTGCTTTCCTTATCTTACTGCTTTTTTAGAGTGCAGCTCTTAGGCGCTCGCTTCCGTGTTTCGCGGTGTCGCCGTCGCATCGCCACCGCCGTCAGCATAACTGCACGCGTTCCATTATGGGGACGTCGGAGACCTATCTATACACCAATTCAGTTCCCCACTAAATTTAGCGAAGAAACTGAATTGGTGTGTAGGTCTGTGATGTTTTACAATGTAACACTGCATATTCAGTTTCCCCACTAAATTTAGCAGTGAAACTGATGTCACATGACCTCAACATCAGTTCAGTTTCCCCGCTATATTTAGCGAGGAATCGAATTGGTGTTGAGGTCACGTGACGTCAACTTTCCCTCTAAATCTAGTGGAGAAACTGAATTTGTTCATAGGTCATGTGACACGTAATCATGTGTTTAGCGGGGAAACTGAGTTGATGTTGAGGTCACGTGGCATTAATTTTCCAGATAAATTTAGCGGGGAAACCGTTTGAGAAGGGGAGGAGGAGGAGAAGGGGAGGAGAAAGAGGGATTGTCCTCTGTACCCTCTCCTCCTCCTCATATAAATAATATTATAATAAATAATTAATTTATATATATTTATATATATAAAAACATAAAATTGTAGAGCCCATCCACTTCACGTGAAGATGGAGGACCAGCGAAGCTGTTATCTTTACTGACAACTTTATGACAACGATACGATGTCTATACAATTTATATATGATTGCAATAAAGACACGTACACGACTTCGTTGTTTAATTGTCTTTATTTAATTCTTAGTGACTAAAGTGATCATTGCCTTATGATCACTTATGGGCAAGTTCTCAACCCAATTTTTCGAGGCACACCTCGAGGACAGTTTTTCCGATTGAGCCCAAGTCTCTTTGTCAGCATCACGGAAGCAAAACAAAAGAAGGTTAGATCCCTGCGTTCTTCCCTCAGCCCTTGTCACAGTGCACTCTTAGCTGAGATAAGACCTTCCATAGATGATAACAAGGGATCAGGACCTCACTATCTAGTAATGCCAAGGAAGGCTGACTCATGCGGGTTGCCCCCTCTTTTTGTTTATAGTACTTGCCACGACCAATTGGAATGAAAGAGCACCGTTTAAACGGGATTTTTTTGTTAGCATCCATGGATGCATTTTTTTCCAGATCCTAGCACGTAACAGCTTCGCTGTAATATATAAATAATATATATATATAATTTATATCATGTACGCAGCAGTGCGAGGTCTATATTTGTACATATAGATATTTCTTCCTCAAATTCTTTAGCACGATATATCGCAAAATCAAAATACCTCAAGAGCTGCGCTCTAATTTCGTGTTACAAAGATTTGTAAATGTCTTTCAATTTTTTCCTACTGTTCTTCTTAGAGGTGTGCAAATATTCTAAACTTAGAATAATTATCGGACAATGTTTGCTATTCGATTTGACTTGCAGCACATTTTTCCTGTCTGAAACCTTCAATTTTCCAATTGAAGCTGGTGCAAAGCTTACTGCTTTGCACCAGCGTTCTGGCATCGGGCTTTCCCACTTAGTACTGGTGCGCGCTGGTCATGCTTCACTGCTTTATGCCGGCATGCAAGTAGAAACGGCTGATGAGTTGAAGCATCTCGGTTGGCTCGATGGTCTTGAAAATTTTGCTCAGCCTTCTTTGGTTATAATCCTAGTCCGACCCCTGATTTTAAAGATCAGTCAAAGAAGTAAATTTCAAGCTATGTTCAAGTAAACAAGGTAGTCATTGCTTTGTTTGGCACGTTACATTATGTTTTATTCTACTTATCTTATCAAGGCATTTTTTTCTCTTTCTTAGTGAATATTAGTATATGTAAAACGTTTCTGAAGTAATTAAACTGTTCTTTTTTATAGGTATCCTTTCTAAAAAATATATTTTCGAGCCGTTATATTTTTAAAATATTTGTGCTCATTACTCAATACATGCAAAATAAAATTTGAATTTAAAATATTCTAATTGGCTTCACAGTCAAATTTTTATTTTTCTATTCAATTTGCAATCAAAAATTTAAAGGGCAACTCCGCTTCATTTTTGATATTTCGAAAACTATGCAGCCCTCTTCAGTATCATATAGGAAGACCCCATGTCAAATATTACGATCTAATTCCGTCTATATATTTAATAAACTGACCAGCAAACTTTCAAATGAGCCAAGTCGCCGAAATCTGCCAACTCTAGCGTGCGACGTGAGGCGCAATCCTCAGCGCAGACAATTCGACGGAGTTGGAGCGGCCAACATTGAACCACTATGTCAGAGGCATGGCTACGTCATTCTCACATTTTGTTTGTTTTTACTTCTCAAAGCGAAATTGCACGATGAAGTCATGAGTTTCTCCTCCCGGTGTTGGCTCTACGGCGTCCACGTGATCACCGTAACGCGGATGCGCTAGTTTGTGCTGCCCTGCGCGTTTATCGCATGTCCGGTTTCTCCGCTCCCCCTCTCCTCTTTCGTGTTCTCCCCTTCCCCCTCTCCCCTGGCCATCACTGTCCACGCCATGCGAAGCGACCTGCCCGCGTCGCGTGTCCTGTACCTCGCCCCCACGAACGTCACAAGACCACGTGGTTCGACTTGACGTGGCCATGACTCTGATGACACGAGACCAATGTTGCCTGACGCAACCGAAGTTTCGGTTTCGGTATCAGCTGATGTTTAAATTAAGATTACACAAATAATATTCCACATTTCGCGAATCCGAAGACGTAGAGCTGTTTAGTAGTGCTTTGTGAAATGGAACCACATGTAAACCTAAATTTTTCGGAATTGAGCGGAGTTGCGCTTTAATATTCGCTTGCCTCTACTTTTTTTTTTTTAACTCCGTAGATTAGGACGACAACATTTTAGGGGGTTGTTGGCAAATCCCGAGCTCAACGTGCGCCTAGCGATTATGTGCATTGACATGCTTCGAGAAAGCAGTCGGCCATCCCCCTCCCTCCCCTCACACCGGAGTCGTCCCTCGCAGCTCTGGCTTGGGTCAGAACAAAGCGGGACAGACTTGCAACCAAGCGGAGTAGCACTCATTGCGCTCGCCGACCCCAATTGACTCAGTCTAAGTGTCTCTCTTCCAGAGCTCTCCAGTACGGATCATTTGGCAGCCTTGTGGGGAGTCTCATGTTCAAGACCATGGACAGGACAGGTAAACTCGATCGACCCGTTTGACACGCTGTCAGTTTTGTCACAAAGCTTCTGGTGGGAATGGAAACGAAGCAGCGCATAACACAACCCACTTCAAAACAAACCATGCTGCCATGACGAATACCCTCGAAGTTACTGTCAAGTTTCATCTGATGCTTTTACCTGTAGTCTTTGTGGAACACAAGTTTGTCTGCTTCTCTCACCGGGGTTGCGATGATGTCAGAACGCTGAGCTCTTATTGGCTGATTGAAAAAATAGTGGGTACACCTCAAGGCACCTAGCATTGAGGTCTACCCACTATCCTTTCAGTCAAAGCCAATCAAAGCTCTGCGTCATTCTGACGTCACCGCAACTCCTGCACAAGAAGCAGACGACTTGCTCTCCGCATACTCTACATCTTCGTCAACGAGTACTTTGTGCTATATTTTCGATCCTGGCTTAGCTTCAATTTTGCTTCGGCCGTGTAGTGCCTCGAGAGCGTGTGGTTTCGTCCCTGTATATCGCTCCCACGCTCTCTCACGCGAATGAGACGCTAACGAAGCCCCACGCTTGTGCACATAGCTTCAACAGCGTTGGATTACTACAGAAGCCATGCTTTCGTTGACAGTGTAGCATGAAATAGTTGACACAGAGTATAGTCGAGGATGTAGCTTACTTTCTCGCTAGAAACATTTTCCAAATGAATCGGTGTGCACTCCGCCGACGCTGAGTCGGGCGGCAGAAGGAGCATTGCGGAGGAAGCAGTGTCCATCGTTTGACAAACTTGCGCCGTTGTGTTACGGCAGTCAGGTTCCATGCACTGCCATGGAAACCAGCAAAAAAAAAAGATATTATGCAAAAAAAAAAATTGAAAACGAGTAAATTTTTAAGTTGACTGCCGGGGTCACTCCTGGACAGTGTTATCAACTCGGCAGTTTTACCGTTATTGAGCAGAGGAAGTTGCTGTCTCGTGAACATGAATGTTGGTTAGTTCCGAAGGGGATCGATGTCTCAGATTGTCATCGACGAGCCAATTATTTTTTTGTTGCGCACATCATTGTTTTTGAGCGTGTAACTTGCCAGTTTGAAGAAATTTATGCAACAGCATGTATGGTTCCCGCTGGAAACCTACGATCAGTCCTCTAAGGGCGTCGAGTATGGCTGCACCAAAATCAACATGATGGAGAATGACATCCATCCCCAGTTTGTCACACACATGCCTTCTGGCTTGGGAACTCACTGCTAACTGTACTTTAGAATCTGCGGACAAATGACTGGACATCTTAATTTTGAGTTTCTAGAGTTGTGGGGGTCACGTTACATTTAGTCCTAGTGTGTTTAAGTACCGCTTTCTAGGCTCACAAATACAGGCTTTTGTTTTGGATGTTAGTACCACAGTATCTGCCAAACTGTGCATCTCCAACTGGTGTGTTTATAGCTTTATTTTGTTTGTTGAACTTTGGTCGTATGGTGATGTCACGGTTGTGCACGTCGAGCAATTCAGAGCGCAAACTCGTCTGCTTCCTGTACAGGGGTTGCAATGATGTCGGAACGCCGAGCTATTGGCAGATAGAAAAAAAATAGTGGTTAGACCTCGAGGCATCTAGCCTTGTCTACCCACTATCCTTCCAATCAAAGCCAGTCAGAACTCAGCGTCGTTTTGGCGTCACCGCAACCCCTGTGTAAGAAGCAGATGACTTTCTCTCCGCATAGTAGCTTGCTTACCTTACACGCACGTGTCACAGCACCTTTTTTTCATGCAGGAATGGACATGGGATCCCAGCCCGTGTTTTCAGACAATGCAACCCGCAACGACTACCAGGCTAAGCTGCGCTGCCTGGCTGAAAGCCTACCCGAGCCTCTCCAAGGAGAAGGACCTCAGAGTGAGGGCTTGTGCAACATGTGCATGTATTTTCCGCAAAGAATTGGAACCGAGACACGTTTGCAAAGGTCAAAGCATAGTGGTCAGAGAAAGACATCACAAATGTTTAACCTCGTTTAGCAGTGGTCGAGCTGTCAAATAACCATTTGGCTTTGGAGCGAAGATAAGAAATCTTATTTTTTGTAAATATAGCAGCAAGTATGTGTAACGTACATGACACCAAGTTCCAAGTGGCCACTTTTATTGCATCAACACTGGCTTCTTGCCTAGTCTAAGACAGTGCAGAAGGGACTTGAAGCCTCAATAAATTTATATGTTACAGCCAAAGAAATTCTCGGGTGCATTTTGAAGTACTCTATCTTTTGAGATTAGCTCCGTGTAACAGTCAAATATCAAGTGTGTAATGTGTCTTTCTGTGCAACACCACATTATGTATTTCAATATTTCCAGACTGTTTGCCATAGATTGTTATACCACCAAGGGTGGTTGCCCAAAAACACGGCTTTTTCAGGATGCCATCTGCATCAACCGTGCACTTGCATCTGTTTTTTCATTTGGCCCCGTGCTCGTGATGCAAATTACAGGCACCTACTGCAAAAGCTTTAAGCGCAAAGGACCCCCTTTGAGGAGTGTTTGCTGAATAGCTACTTCTCTCTTGCATAGATCAACGGACAGTTGACCGCCGGAGAAGCCCTGGCGGATGTGGCTGGGCTCGTGGCGGCCTACCAGGTGAGTGGATGGTCAGCCGGTCTGATCGAAGCAGGTGGAAGAATCGAATCTGTGCATTCTCTGTGTGGCACGACCAAAGCTACAACAAAGCCTTGGACTGCCGAGACTTTTAGAGCGCAGCTCTTAGGCGCCCGTTTCCAGCTTGAGCAGCGTCGCCGTCGCCGTCGGCGTAACCGCGCGGTGCATGATGGGTAAATTTCCCGCTAAATTTAGCGGGAAATTTTCCCCGCTAAATCTAGCGGAAAATTTTCCCCGCTAAATCTAGCGGGGAAAATCCCCCCTCCTCGAGGTCACGTGACCCCCAGGCCACGTGACCCCCCCCGTGCCTTCCTCCTCCTCAAGAGCTGCGCTCTAATTCGGCGTTAAGGGAGTTGTAAACGGCTTTCATTTTTTTTTCTTTCACTTTTTCCTCAGTTTACGGGCTCATCATTTTTTTCAAAGGCTGGTGACAGCAGCCCAGCTTATATCTTGTCTGCGGGCAGTCTTGCAGTGGTCGTCGATTCACGAGTACAGGTAGCTTGGAAGCAATCCTGTGGTGAGCATATCTGCTCGGTTAGTTGACGGACTTGTCTGAACAGAAACATTTCACTCAAAGCCAACGTTAGGCCTAAAATCCGGATGTTCCAACGCTGATCCGGCACCTCATATGCGATATGCGTACTCTCTAGCTCTGCCTTGAAGAGGAGCACTCCTCCCAAGCACTCCAGTTTGTTGCCAAAAAACAGCAGGGGGCTGAACAGTGGGGATGTTTAGATGGCTAGAGGTTGGTGCGACCTGGAATGTGGCCACTTGCACATTTCCATTGTGCTGCCTCAGCAAATTAATGACTCTCCTCCCGTGCATGCAGGCATTCAAAGAGAGGGCAAACGGCATGGAGAGGCTGCCCGGACTGGACTGGTCTCCAGAGCAGCTCTTCTTCATTGGCTACGCTCAGGTAAATGTAGGCCTGCAATTTTTGCCAAAGAATGGCAGTTTATATAGGGTAAAACCATGATGATAAATGTTTTTCAGGAGACCGCAGTAAAAAGAGGTGTGATCCAAGAAAATGTACCTATGTGGCTGCAGACTGACGTTCGTAAAATTAACAAAACGTATAAACCGAGAGCATTTCGCCGAGGCTCTACTGCATTTTAACAATAAACGAAAAGCGAACAAAATTTAAAATATGTCCTTCGTCCTGTCACATTTGCCAAAGGGGAACCAGCTGCAGAAGTTGTTTGCCAAATACCTTTTCTGTGTCGCGTTGCCAGTTTCCTCTTCGCCGTAGGAACCTTTACATGCCACCAGATTTGTTTTTTCTTGACCTTTTCTTCAATCCTCTATCTTTTCTAAGTATGATCTTGATTTTTCAAAGATGTGAGCCACGTTTAGGACAATTAATTTTGTAGCTATTACTGACGTATGCATTTGAGGGCCGCTTTGCTCGAGGTGGTGAGCAAAGACTGATCCCGTATTAAACTTTTTGCAAATTAAAACCCGCTATATTCCCTGCAAATTTCATTCAGGCAAAATTGTGAGAGCCGGCATTCGCTCGAGTCAAAAAGCTGAGAGTGATGTAACATCTGTGTGACTCACGAATATTACGAAACACACACGTAGGACTAACGTTTTTTTATAGCGGCCAAAGATAAAATTTATGGAGGCCAGGGAAGAACCATAAATTGCCGACTGATTTTTCTTCTTTGCTGGCACGAGAGTCATAAAAGTGATCAAAGCCATGGAAGTTTTTTTCTTCTATTTCTTCAGTTCGATTTTATGCAGAGGCAGCATGGTAGTGGAAAGCGTACATTACGTAGTGCCTCTAAAAAGGCTTACTATACGGGTGTTCATTTTTAATTCGAACAGATTTATTTTAAAAAATCCGTAAAAGATGCACTGACACGGTTTGTGCAGGTGAGTTATACGGCCAGGGGTACATTATGTGCGTGGCTAATTGTTGCAATAAGTCGGCTAATTAATTAAAATTCGTTAATTAACGTTTTATTTAGTGGAAATAAACATATGGTTCCAATTGGAAACTAAGAGAGCGTCATCGAAAACCACTAAATCAACTCTTTTTAGAACGACTTGAAGCTCGTGGGAAACTCGGGGGCACGCCAAAGTTACCACTTGTGAAGCAGGCGCAAACCCAGCAGTGGCGGAACGCGGATGATTAGATCATTATCGCGTTCCGCAACTGTAGCTTTGCACCTGCTTCACGAGTGGTAACTTTGGCGCGCCCCGAGTTTCCACGAGCTTCAAGTCGTTCTAAAAAGAGTTGATTTAGTGGTTTTCGATGACGCTCTCTAAGTTTCCAATTGGAACCATATGTTTATTTCCACTAATTAAAAGGTTAATTAACGAATTTTAATTAATTAGCCGACTTATCGCACACGATTAGCCACCCACATAATGTACCCTGGCCGTATAACTCACCTGCACAAACCGTATCAGTGCATCTTTACGGATTTTTTAAAATAAATCTGTTCGAATTAAAAATGAACACCCGGTATAATGATGCAGAGTTTTAGTAGTGTAAGGTCGTCCAGTCGGTCTGTAGGAAGGCCGGCTTGCAGATCCTCCGTGTGCACCAGCCCGGTGAGTGACCTCTCTGAGGATTTGGGTCTTTCCTTCGCAATGCAGTCCATGTGCGAGAGCATCCGAGAGGAAGCGAGTGGTCAACTGGAATGCCACCAGCACTTCTGCACCCAACCGCCTCAGGTGAGAACCGGCACTAGCTCCTCGTGTACCAAGACAGGATGTGGAAGATATTGCCGGTATTATTTGATATAAGTTAACCACACTTGTGAGTTTCTTTCAGTTAGGATGTGGAGGTCTCCCATTTTTTTTCGTAATATATCGCGGGAGCGTCGATTGGCGGCCTTGTCAGTGCCACATCACGGGGCATTGCGACCATACGAGCGAGGATAAGTACACGTGCAAGCATCGTCTGCCAGACTCTTCTGCTGACTACACATAACCCCTATGGCAGATAGCTCTACCAACGGAGGAGGTCAAGCCGTCGGACATCTTGGTCTCGGCAGCTCGTTACAGACGTTTTGACAAAAAGACGCGACTGCCAGTTGGCGCTCAGGTGACAGCGACTGTCACCACAGCGCGTCAACTCCCATCTGCCAAAACTTCCGCTAAACGTCACGCCAGAGAGCGACTTACGGCAAAACATGCCTCCACTGCGTCACCGCCAGGATCGTGGCAAGCAGGAACGCGACGCACATGCGACGTCGTTGGGCATAGATCGGGGGACCGCAAACGAGGATGCAGCAAACGTGGCACTCGGAGATGTGTTTCGGGCACCGTGGTGGGGCTCCTCCTCCCGGTCTCACCGCCCACTGGCGGTGCACCGTCCATCCTTCCAGGGTTCTTCAGACGCTGCAGCAGGTCCCGGAGTTTGCAGCCGCCTTCCAGTGCAGCGCAGAATCGGAGATGCGGCGCAACCGGGAACCCTGCTATGCCTGGTGAAGTACGCCCCGGGGCAACAAGCGGCACCTCCACAGGGGTGGGGGACTTGAAACGCCGCGATTGCAGCGGGGGCAGCACGTGCGAAAGCTTGTGCGCCACTAAAAGGACGTACGCTCAATTGGTTCAGACAGTTCGTAGCTTCCACCGTGATTCGAGTTTCGACGAGTCGGACGAGGCATCTCCGTCGAAGATCGTCCTCTCTCGGTGGAGTCCGGAAGCTGGTCAGTGTCGTGCAACAACGCCGGCTTCACGGGGATATGCTCACGCTGTGTGCCAGATCAAAGGCAGCTCGTCGTTGGGGACGTTAATGATGGGTGCAAATGCAATTGATCTGTTGATTTTAACGCAGTTTTTAGTGCCGAGCGAGACGTTTAAACTAATACGGAGCCCTCAGCAAGAAATAAAGAGATACATAGCAGGTGCACTTTGCTCAGGGGGTGCACCGGAGTAAGAGTGAACTTGCCACATGACCAGTTGTTAGCAGATGGCTATAACGACGGTACCTAGAAAGCTGCTGCATTCGAGTGATGTGCTTTCTTCTTAAACAAATGTAAGTATGATTTTGTAATGATCGGGTGATTGACTGTGTTTGGAGTTCTTGCAAAGAATCGTTGCAAGAAAAAAAGAGGTTTATGATGCCAGTATAAAAGACAGCCACAGGAAAAGAGCCTTTAAAATTTGCCTTTTTGCTCTTTGTCGACATTACTACATTTGAGAGACTTTTTCTTCGACGAGCAGCACGCTGCTCTTCCCATCTGAGGTTGCAGTGAGCCAACCCTTAAGGTTTCTAGCTTAGGAGCTACCCTAATGATGAAGCGGTGGGCCCTGCAGCGGCAGCTCAAAGACTAACTAGCAGTGACTCTTTTCTGTGTAAACGGGAACAGAAACGCATTGTTGGTGGGGGGCCTTGTTTACAGAAACAGAAATCCAGTCCCAATTCAAAATGGCAGGGTTTGTCCCCATACTGATCTCGAACGGCACGGCTAGATCCTTCAGTATTTCCGAAGGTTACCATGATCCTTGTTTTGGGCGTGTGGAAGCCTTGTCCCTGCAGCAACATCGTCGGCGTCTCCATCTAAAATGGCAGCAGTGGTTGGAAAGTGTGAAATGCCCGTCGTTTGTGGCATCAGTCGTGTGGATCTCTTTTCCAAGACCAGTCTTCCAATCTCAGAATTTGTTATTTGAGGTTAGCGAGTTTATGAAACGACTTTGTGTTAAGAAAGAGAAATTAGTTTTCTACACTGCCTTATACGTATACATGTTTTGTGCATTCCACTGAAACACGTTACTAAACATGGGAACATTTTTGTAAGTGTTCGTCAGCTTTCAGTCAAACAGTAGCTCGAAATCAGTGGGAAAGCTGCTTGTGCGCGTTGTTTCTGCACCGGAAGACCCGTTTCAACGCCTGGGGTCTCAATGCGCCCGTTGGGAGACGCACATTCCGTTTTATGCTGTCTCAAATTGGTTGCACGGAGGTACAGTCGGCACAACAAGAGAATAGAACAAGTGATTGACAGCTGAAGCGGTGAAATCGTTGCAAGGAGCGCTTTCGTGTCGCGAACATCCCGGGAGCAAGAGTGACTAGGCCATTTCTATTTTTCGATCTGGGGGGTACATTGGCAGACGGTTATCACTTGGCTATTATCTTTTTATTTGAGAGTGATTTTTTCTCGTTGGTCTGCAGGACATGTCTAAGAAAACATGGTAAATTTTATGCCGTATTCAGTTGTATATATTGTAGTTGCCCTTACTAGATGTTGATTCATATTTTGTTGCGGTATGCAAGCGTTTCTTTTTCTCTAACCAATTTACATGACAATACTACAGGTTTGTTCGGGAAAACTTTCTTCCTAGAATGACGCTGTAATAAATCTTGGAACAGCACTCGCTTGGCAATGCGTCTTGGTGATAACAGAAGTCCCATTACGATGGCGTTGTGCATTTCCGGTACTGGCATCTGTCAGTCTTGCCAGTTGGGTGTCTTAGAAGCCGCCAAGGAATATAAAATATTAATTAAATAGTACAATCAATCTATATGTTCTCAAAAAGCAAGCAAAAAACTCACATGCCCGAGGGGCAGTGCCTGCGGTGCAAAGAGGTGCTTCAGAAAGTGTTGAACCTTTCCGAGCCACAAAAATTAGACATGCTCAACTTCCTTGCTCCTGGCGGGTTTGTAAAATTGTAGCGCCACGCATCACCCTTTCCCCGAACTCTCTCAATTACTCCCTTGTGCTAATCTCTCTTCGTGCCGACTGTACCAGAATCACTAAGCAAGAACTCTGACTTTAGTAACATTGCATGCGACGCTGCCTAGGAACGCACTTCGGCAAAGGGGATGTGCAAGTTTCTCTTGCAAGCCAGCGACAAAATAGAAGCGAAAAAACATGAATTGAAATTTTTCTTAAATTTTCTTACGGTGCGTGTTTCATCTTGAGTGTTGTCATGAAACTGTCTCAAGTCTTCGTTCCAGTGGGCCTGCGTTTAAAATCTTGAAAGTAGGGGACGGCAAAAACGGAGTATGTTGCAGGCACTCCTTGATTTTGTGTGTGTAGTACAATGCCACTCGGGCTGGACCCCGGGTCTGTGTTCCCACGGATGCTCTGTCTGCAGCCGTGTTCTTTGTCTTTTCGCTGGAGTATGTAGATGCGTCGAAGGCCCTGCCGTTTCGGAAAGCACCGGCTACAATGGGCTTTTCTAGCCTCCAACTGCAGCAGGGCCTTTCAGTGTATGTGAAAATGACTCAGTGGGCAACTCTGGAAGTTGAGCACGATACGTGTTTGATGCACGGGTCAGGTTGACTGCAAGCAGGAAAACCAGTACGGGGTGAGAGCAACACAAAGGAGCAAACGGGAAAGCACTCATTAAAAACAAAAAGTTGTGCATGCAAAGATGAGATGTAGAGTACAATGTCATCAGCTCGTGGGGAAGGAAATTGCGCAGCATCTAAAAATTGGCCCAGGTAGAAATGGTGAAGAGCAGAACCAATTATAATGGTTGCCAACACTAAGCTTGCATACTAATATGGCCAATTTCACTTACAGGCTTAACGCTGAATTTCAAAATAATAGTACAGCCTATAGGTCAGTCAAGTTGCGTGCGACAGTTCTGCAATATTTCTTCTAGAGCCTCGTTAAACTCAAGCTCTTTGTCGATAAATGTGAAGAATTTTTCAGAGTTGCCCCTTAGAAGTGCAGATGTAGGCAGAAGGCCACTTCTTGCACAGAACCATGCGTAACTTAGTTCTTCCTCATCAGCAAGCACCGACATGGTCTAGCGCATTCTTTGTAAAATACTAAGGTACCATACACGGTTGCTATGTATTTACACACGACTTGGTTTGTCTGTTCGTTGTTTGCTTCTTTAGAATGTGTCGAGTTCGGGTTGCATTTTATAGGTCGTTTCTGTTGGACGGTTTTGTGTTGGGTAGGATCAAGGACATATTTTGTACAAATGCATTCCAACTTCATCTCTCATAAAACCAATGTATGCTTGTACGCCGATGGAGAATAAAAAAAAGGACTTTTCGACTCGCACGAAAGGATTCCGTTCTATTTTTGTTCTTTACCTACGTGCATCTTCGTTGCATCCTTTGGTACATCCTGAAAGAAGCTGGCACAACCTCTTGGGATATACGAGTAGGTAAGGTGGATGACCCATTAACACTGTTGTGGTCAAGAAAAATGCAGGCATGACCGCCGGGGAGTTGCAGCGGCATCGTCCTCAGCTGCGTCGAATTCGGTGGGCAACACGGCTACAGCTTCTTTATCGAGTGGTTCAAGGGTTGTGGCGACTGATGACGCTGGCTGTGCCGTCTCTTGGATAACGTGGTCCTTGTGCTGCCTCTTTTGCTTAATTATTCAAGCACTAAGAATAATGCTGAGAATGTAGGTACAGATGCTGCACACGCTCGCTTTGTCTATATAGATTTGAAGTAAATAACTAAAATGAGGCATTGGTGAATGCCTATGCAAAACGCCACTAGTTTGATTTTTGCTTTAGAACAGCTGCAGACGCCAGCATGTGCAGCTCGTGTAACTACACTTGGCGTGCTCTAGAGGCTTTGGTAATTTGGCAAAATGTCTGTTGGAGAAATTGCAACACAAGTGGGAGACTTCAAGGCACCATAAAACAAATGGGCAGCGGGATGCACGGATAACCCTTCTTTGCCTCTCGAGGTCCCCCATTGTGATCTCCGTCTGATTTCGGCAAAGCACTGGTGTCCCAAGTGGGCATTGGTTACAAGAGCTTTCCCTCTTTTATAATTTTGGTGCTTGAAAAATTCTATGTACCCTTCGTGATCTGTTGTGCGTTCCACCTTGAATGGCATTACAGTGCCAGCAGACTACCCTCTTTTTTCGTAGCAGCTTTCTTAATGGCAGGGGCAGACGCTTTTTTTGGAAATCTTATATTGGTAAACAAAAACCTAATTTCATGTCACATAAACAGGAGTTTATTCTGAACACTTATGAGTCATTATTTCATGGTCTCTGTGAAGAGATGGGCAAAAGATGAAAGTCAAGCACAAAAATCTTTCGATTACATAATAAAAGAAATTAACTTTCACCGACTTCAGGTTATTGTATGGTAAGCATGCTGTATGTTGCATTACACGGGTCACGAGTTTTGTTACGCAAATAAAAAAAGGAGCACATAGCCATCCTTCATTCTTTTAGTTTTCTTTATGCTAAAGCTGCCTTACCCTTGCCCAAAGTGACTGGATTCAGAATTGGTGTGGTCTTGAAATTTGCTTTATTTATACAATGAAGTCAACAACTAAGAATAACTAACGGATGGCTATCTACGCCGAACCTTGGCTCGGCAAACATGGTGCGGTGTACTCCGTGAGCTCCCCGTTCCAAGTCAAGGTGAGTCTCGTATGAAACAGCCTGCAATGAAACAAGTACAGGTCTCTTCGTAAGCTGCACCGTGTAGTTGTGGTCGTGCCGTGGCAAACAGCAAAGGCTGCTCTACAGGCACTTCAAGTGGGATTCCAGCACAAAAACTAGGTACCTCAATCTATCTCCAAGAAAGTTTGGCCTTTTGCATATATGCATTTCCTGGCAATCTACGCAAGCGCCTGCTTAGAGCAGGGCCCGGAGGTCACCAGCAGTTGTATTAGATTTTTCGGGTCAATACGGCCGCCAACCACCGTACTCCACAATTGTGTACCAAGGCTGCAAGTAATACACCGAGTGAATCAGCACAAAAACAAAGTCTATCGACAGCTCGATTTCGTTCAAAGGTCGACGTTTTAGTCTATTGTAGACAGAAAACTCCTTTACTATGCTGTTAGAATATACATCCTTTAAGACACCATCTAGTCCAGTTTTCCCCCTTCTGTCAAGCCATCCTCTCTTCCTCTTTTCATCTCTGCAGTCCTGTTAGTTTTAACTGCTCTTTCTTACTTTTATTTGGAGATGTTGCAGGTATTTATAAGCAAATAGCTGCAGTATCTCAAGCAACTATTGCAGATAAGGAAAATATATCAGTTGGGCCTGACACCTTTGGCATAGTGGCATCAGGCCCTACTGATACTTAGAGGAGACCCTGCAGCAAGTACAATGTTGCCATGAGCAGTGATGCACCATCTGCCAATCAATAGTGCAAACTGTCCAAAAAGCAGCTTTAGAAAAGTAAGCAGGTGCAAAACAGCAGTCCTCCAGACTGCACCCGACACCAAAGCCAGAGGTCTTCTTTCATAATTACGAGTTCCCACACGTGCTGCAACAGGATATGCACAAATGTCAGATCTGCACTCATTTATACTGTAGAAGCAGAGGCCGGCACGCAGCAGCAAACGTCCCTGTTCCAACGTGCATATGTGGATATGACCACAATCTTGACCAGGGGTTTCCCCAAGAATTGAAAATGGGGGGTGTCTAAATTGTTGGTGGTGGTGGTGGCAGGGGGGGGGATCACTGATCTTGACAGTGCTGTTTCTAATAGTGCCTGTGCTATATCAGAAAACCAGTAATTGGGTGCCTTCATACTGTTGCGTTACAATGCGGGCAAAATGCACGCTCCGCATTTCCGGAAATACAAGCAAAATCGTTCCTGCGATAACTATGCATCGCAAAGAAAAAAAAAATGTATGCTGTAGTGGTCTGTGTCAAAGGGCCCGTTAAAGGGGCTCTGCAATCATATTTAAGCATCTACCTTTTTTTGTGATTTCCACGTCTCTTGGGGTTCGGGCAAGCCAGCGGGCACGGAGAGAGTAACTAAATATCGGTGCGTCATATTTTAACCAGACGACGCAAAAACCTCCTCCTCCTCCTTCTCCACCTACGGGGCGACCCGCGGTGCCGAAAGCGCGCGATATGTGACGTCTTTGGTCCTGGGCTTACTACCAGTCAGAGCCGCTAAAAGCTTTTTTTAGTCGAAATATAAAATATGAGTGGCGCGAACCGTTTCAATTATTTATGAAGGTGGTTTTTGTTCAGTATATTAGATCAGAAAAGAAACAAACACAGTTTATAAAGTCCGGAAACCAGAAATGACTTGTCGACCTACCCGCCACCAAGCGGTAAAAAAGGCGGCGCATACTAGAAAGGGGTAGTGGGATCAGGCACCGACGAGCGGCGAGCGTAGGAAGGTCCCGGATGTACACGGCGGCGCTGCGGTCGTTTACGAACTCGAGGATCCGACCAGTTCCGAGCATTCCGAAGGCCTTCGGCGCAGGTTCGGCCATTTGGCGGTATGGCAACAAGAAGTGGCTCCCGTTCTGAACTGATCTTTACCCCGTTTTTGCTGTCATTTGTGGCCAATGAAGTGCCAAGCCGAATTGGTGTTTAATCGCGCAGCAAATGCAATGCGAGCCGCCCTGGCTGCCCGCTTGATACAGCCTATCCAGAACATGCTTTAGTGGCGCCCTCTTGAGCAGTCGACACGGAGTGCAGCAGCCGTGAGCACTCACTGAGCTCACTACCCCTCCTCTAGTTCACGGCCACTCAAGCGACCAAGGACGTCATAAGGAGGTTATTTTTTGCTTGTTTTTGTAAATTGAATTTGCCTATAACTTTTAAGAAAAAGCGAAATTCGAGAAAAGAAAGTTTCATTAAGTTACTACGTTCAGTGCGCTCAGGTTCAGTGCAAATTAAAAACCAGTAAAAGTCCTTGCAGGGCCCCTTTAAAGGGCCCTGCAATCATAATTAAGCGTCTACCTTTTTGCGGTTTCCACGTCTCTTGGGGTTCGGGCAAGCCAGCGGGCACGGAGAGAGTCACTAAATATCAGTGCGTCATATTTTAACCGGACGACGGGAAACCTCCTCCACCGACGGAGGCGACCTGCGGTACCGAAAGCGCGCGTAATGTGCCGTCTTAGGTCCTGGGCTTACTACTGGTCAGAGCCGCTAAAAGCTTCTTTTTAGTCGAAATACAAAATATAAGGGACGCGAACCGTTTCAAGTATTTAAAAAAGTAGTTTTTGTTCAGTATTTGAGATCAAAAAGAAACAAATGCAGTTTATAAAGTACGGAAACAAGAAATGATCCGTCGACATACCCGCCACCAATCGGTGGAAAAGGCGGCGCCTACTAGAAAGGAGTAGTGGGATCAGGCGCCGACACGGAAAGGTCCCGGATGCACGCAGCGGCCGTAGGGACCGAAGGACCCGGCCGGCTCTGAGCGTTCCCAAGGCCTTCGGTGAGCAGCTTTGTCTTGCGGTTTGGCCGTTTCGCGGTATGGCAGCGCGAAGTGGCGCCCATTCTGAACTGATCTTTACCCCGTGTTTGCTGTCGTTTATGGCCAATAAAGTGTCATGCCGAATTTGTGTTTAACCGCGCAGCAAATGCAATGAGAGCCGCTCAGCTGCCCGCTACATACAGCCTATCCAGAACACGCTTTAGTGGCGCCCTCGCGCCGTCGACACGGAGTACGGCAGCCGTGAGCGCTCGCTCAGCTCACCACCCCTCGTCTAGTTCACGGCCGCTCAAGCAACCAAGGACGTCATGAAGGAGGTTATTTTTGCTTGTTTTTGTAATTTTGATCTGCCTATAACTTCTAAAATAAATCGAAATTCGAGAAAAGAAAAGTGTCATTAAGTTACTGCGTTCAATGCGCTCAGGTTTGGTGCAAATAAAAGATTAGTAAAAAGCCATTGCATCTTCCCTTTAAGGAAAATTATTAGTGTTTAATATAATTCGGTAATTTCGAGTGAATTGTTAATTATTGATTCTAAATGCATGGTTTAAATTAGAATCTTGCTGGGCATCATCAAAAACTACCAAGTGCAACCACGTTACAATGATATAAGGCGCACAGAGCATTTTATGGCGTTCCGAAAAATGCTCAATAGACTTCTTCCAAAACTGACGCGCCCCATCACGGCGAAATACCACGCAGTGCACTCTGGGAACTAGTTGGCCACTCAGTTTCGATTTCGACTGAGCAGCTTCATATCATGCTATCACGCCGCGACCGAACGCGCTGCTTGCGTTTTCGACTATCTGACATTTCACGAATGTACGTACATACACTCATTATCGAGCGATACAAAAACGAAGACCGGGGCATTTTCCTTGGTTCCCGAAACACCGGATACTGTGCGTGCGTATGCAAACGTAGTAAGACGTGGCTTAGTCACCTCACCCCACGAGTGCATCTTTCAGCTCGTGTCAGTAATCCCGTCTAGTACCAGTGAACTACAACTGAAATTTGGTCACCTTGAGCCCTACACGTATTTTCTTTGCCAAACGTCCGCTTCTTGTTACTTCATTGGGCGAAAAGCAAGCCGCGTATCCTCACAGGAGTATCAAAGTTGAGCCAGAGTTGGCGCATCAACTTTTAAGGAAACGCAATAAATTTGACCCCACTACTGCACTAAACTTACTATGATGTCTTCCTCGTGTCATCACATATCTCACACTCAAATTTTATGCTGATATAAGATTAAGTTTTCGCAAACGCTGAGATCGGCTAGCTACGACGGAGGCCCTAAAAGCGTCCCCTACTCCTCGCTAAGCGTTTTTGGAGGACATTTTACTGACACCCAAGATCTGTGCCTGAACGGTATGTCTGAAATTATCTCGGCATACTCAGTGAGGAGGAAAGCAAACACATAACAAATATTATGGCCATTAGCAACCGTCAAATGCGCTTTGAATAATTTCGTTCTTTGGCGCACCGGGGTTCGTATACCAGTCCGGCGTACTTCCACCGAATGGTGCAACATTCTTCACACAAGTGCTCTACTTTTGCTTTCTTAAAACGGTTTGTATGTGCGAATGTGCCTATATGATTGCAGGATAACTTTATGCGTATACGCGATGTTGAATATTAGTGAAATGCAAGCGGTTGGGGACTTCACGAATTCGTGCAGTGCTGCGAGGCAGTACAGATAAGCGATGAGAAGTGTGTTCAAATGGAGCTTTTCACTGGCGCCTCCGAGTTTTACCTCGCGTAGCATTAAGCAAAAAGTATTGCAAAGTATATTCGTCTATGGACGCACGAAACAAACAAACTTCCTGATCAACCAAACTAATGTAAAGGCGCGGGCTCGATGTATGCATACTTACTGGTGTCTACAGCTTGTTGATTCGTACACAAGCAAGATCCCCGAGCTTCGCAGCGTCGAGATTCCCAGCACTGGCTAGTCCACATACCTCGAAACGCCTACAGAAAGGCTCAAGTACCAAAATACAACAAGTATGCGTTAAGACAAGCTATACGTCTCGGGCTTGTGCTAAAGCTTAGAGGTCTGGCCATTTAGGTTAGTGTAGAGACCACAAATGACGCTCTCAGGACCAGAAAACATAAAATAACGGCCGTTTATAGTTCACGCTCTGTGTATAATCTCTTGTCGACGTGTCGATCGAAACCGAAACCATGGCACTTTCCTCCCTGGCCAACTAGTTCCCAGAGTGCAACGCGCGCAGTGTTGCATGCAGGGCTTTATGGAAGTAGTCTATTTGGATGTGGACTTTGGATCCAAAGTCAACTCGTCGAACAGAGTTCACCCACACCTTCTCCAATTTCCGGTCCGTTGGAAACTTGTGAAAAAGCACCTCCGTGTTGTGCAGCGGGTTGTTTGAGCAGCCCATAGCGCTACAAGTTGCGCTCGGCATCTTTCGAGGAACAACTGGACAGTCTTGGGCGCACCAAGTTGCTCGCTAAAACAAGTCTTGGTGTCTTCTACAAGCAAATAAACAAAAGGCTATACCGAAGCTACACAGGCTACAGATAAAAGCAACGGCTAAACACGCCAATCACAAGCCAAAGTAGCAGTGGTAGCGGCTCAAAGAAGCGCACTCCGCGCAACGCCCGGACCGGAGGAAAAAAGAGAATGATACTGACGTCACGGCCCAATGTTGCTTTTGCGATCGGCAACCCGCTGGCCGCCCGCTAAAGAGCAGCGGCTCGCGGCGGATCGCATTTTTATTATCGGAATTAGTTAAGAATGCGGCGTCCCACGGACGTAATATTTTGGCTGGGGTCGTATTTTGTGTCACTACAGCGATACCAGTAATTTATTTCATTTCGAGTTTTGGCCGGAGTTACGCTTTAAAGGGACACTGACACATCAAAATTATATGTTTTTTTATTGTGCGAAACGATTGAAAACGATGCCTGGACATTACCTTCGAAATTCGAAACTTGGGAATTCAGTATTTGTGAAGAAAAAAAAACAAGTTCCAAATGCCAAATTTGAAGTTCCCGCACAATCTGCGCCAGTGCGGTGACGTCAAATATTGAGTCCTGCGAGTCGACTTTCTTTCACGCCTCCGCTCCGCTCCAAACCAGCCATTGCCACTGCGACCCAAAGCGAGGAGGTGAGGACGCGAAGAGAAGGGCGCCGGCTTACCGGGAAAAACCGGTTTGGCTTCCTCCGTGTGTACCATGCCGCCTGCCTATCACGGCGAGCAGACGACGATTGACGTCTGAAAGGCTGCCCCGGCGGAGTAACAACTGAAACTATTATACACAGATTCCAAACCCAGTTGTTTTGACCGTCTGACGATTTCCTTTTCCAAGTCTGAAAGGTCGTCGGGCACCTAAAAAGACCACTTCGTCCGATTCCCCGACTTACCGATCATCCTCTGCTATGCGCGTCGAGCGCCGCCATGTTTCCCGAGGGAGGATACAAATCCAGGAGGCGACATCACACCGGACTTTGATTTTTTGTACTTCAAAAAGAAGGGCCGTCGTGCGTTTGCAATTGCGTTAAAAAATATGTTTTACGATTGCCGTTATTAAATGTTATAGAAATGTCGCCTACAAAGCTTCTAAATTTCATGATTTTTGACATCACAAATCAAAAGAAGCGAGGAGGTGAGAAGCGGGAGAGAAAAGCGCCAAACATAAAAAAACGCGCGCGCGAGAAAATTTTTTTTTGCGATGAGGTATTTTTTTGTGTGTCCATGACTACAATTTGCATTGTTTTAGACAATAAAAAGAATATGACCTTTGGGGTGTCAGTGACCCTTTGAAAGGGCCCTTTGGCACAGATCACTAGGCACCAACCTTTTTCCATGCGATGCATAGTTTTCGCAGGAACGATTTTGCCCGTGTTTCCGGAAACACCCTGTATATCAGAGGGGAAAGGTGGACTTGCCATTGAGCTCAGTACTATACCAGTAAAGTAGCTCGACAAATCGATTTAAGCAGAGTGCATACAACAATACCGGCACCTATGCAACCAATGTATGAAGTACCTTGAGAAGTAAGCTAGTGGCAACAAAAAACCAAACAAAGGGGCCTCACCCTGACTGGCACCACATGGCTACAACATGCCCCTGGTGAAGACGCCTTCGGCGGTGCTTCCAAAGCGGCCTTCTCGTTCGGCGGTTCCAGATGGCGCTTGGCACGAGCGATGTTCACAAGGCTCTGCATCGAGAAGGAACTCGCATTTAAATGGGCAACGTATACTTCGCGCTTTCCACTTCACTCCCTCCTTTCCTATATCTTCTCGATCTACCAACTTGCACCAACATGGCACTCCTTGCAGTTTCAGAGAGGAGAGTGCCAAGATGATTACCTTCCCTGCCGAAAACCGAGGTTGCACGTCGGCTTTTAAGACGTGCTTGTCAGTCTTTAAAAGAGCGGTGCAACGATATTCAATTGGGATGTTTTTCACTTTACACGAGCTTACTGGCACTAGTAGGACTCAAGGATACTCGCACGCAACGCCACCGGCCAAGAAACTCCTTTGGTGCGGTGTAATTTCAAGGACAAAAGCGATCATTTTCATGCAATCTCTCCTTTGCAAAATTTGATGACGTAACGTGGGGACCGCAGTACACCCATATGACGATATTTGAATGCTGTTCATAGATTGGACCCGAGCATTGCGTGGGCACTCGATTTGGGATCGTGATAATTACTAGCTCGAGAAGCATTCGGGTAGTGGCCCGTGTCCAATCACTGCAACGACGACAGTAGCCGAGCCATAACAATGTCTGGAACTAGGCGCGTGTCCTGTGCTTTGCCAACCCCAGCGCGTGGCTATGATAAACATTGGCGCCATATAATCGGCTGCAGATCACGTGGCCGCTTGTTCTGGCTGCGAGTTGAGGGGGTGAACCATGCTCGTTTTTCTTTAATTTTTTTCTGGGCCTTCTATTGCGTGGGGTGAAAAACGAACGCGTGTTTTATAGGTCATTAACGTCAGGGATCCGTTCTAAGTGGTATTTTTGCAAAGTACAAAAATTGTTGCATCGCCCCTTTAAGACCATAAACGTGCGCCAAAAGAAGCCCTCATGCGAGACGTAACTCGGGCACTTGCCCGGAAGTGTTTGTGCACGCCGGTTTATGGTACAGTTGGCAACTTCTTCTGGAATGCAGTCATACGGTGGCCCGTTAAGTCTGAGGGCGTTTCAAGAAATAATGTAAAAACTTCCCTCTTTCACACTCGCGGTTGAGTGTGAAACGAGTCACCCGGTTCCTCGGACGCGTCGAGACTGTGCAGTCTACACAGAGTAACGCCGCGCATCAGTTTTAATACGACGAAACTCGCAAAATCCGATTTCTGGAAGGCAAGACTAAAACATGTTGATGTGTTCGCTGCCAGCCCACAAAAATGGCAAGAACAAGGGGAGGTCAGGCAAAACGGGCCTAGGATCAGTGCCATGCATTCAGTAATGACGCTAAACATAGGTCAAGGTCTAGGAGCTAAGGCACTCCTTCCACGGATGAAAATGTTGGCCACCCTTGACGGCACAACGGCCAAAGATAGACGCACTCTTTACGCATTTTCCCGCGGCTATACATGTCTCGCGCAGACACTACCTGGCTCACTTGCGACGCACATTACGGTTCATTGAAGCCACTATCGACGTAACAGCGTGCGAGATACATTCGGAGAAAGTACCAAAGACTGAGGCTACCCCACAGGAGTCTGAGGCGCTTGCAGAACTTTCCTTAGAAACGATCGCCATACAATTTTGCCTACAACCTCGTCTCTAAAGGCCCATTTACACCATTTGCTAAGGACCGAGCTCTTGCGACATCTACGACAAGAGAACAGAATGGCACGCTGGTGCCATCTACGAGGTGACCTTTGAACTGCGTTTACTAGAGCGGAGATTTTGCGGTACTATTTGCGAGATTGAATGTATGCATACTATCTACCGTAGTAGGAAATGTGGTTTATGGCATTGTCAAAAGTTTTTCAAGCCCAGAAAGAAAGAATGATGCACGATAGTTAATTGCAGTGCGTTAACTCAAAGGAGGTTTTACGACACGCAGTTGTAAGCAGTCGCAAGTGTGTGAACCAGCCTTTACCCTCGTGCAATACTGTAAAATGTGTCACACAAACTGCAGTCCCTATGCCATGCTTTCTCACTGTTTGCAGTAAATGCCAGGCCCTATGGTGTTAAGAGACCACCGAAGATGGTAAAGCACTTGCACGAATCGCAAAGATTAGGAACCGCAGGACATGGATGGCATGCACATAAACGTTCGCGCTGCTGGCGGTTGAACACCCGCTACCGACTGGAACTCACCTTGAAGGTGCGTGGCTCGGAGTATGCCAGGTCAGACAATATCCGCCGGTCCAGCGCAATGGAGCACTGCACAAGGGGAACGAGGTGGTCCAGAAAACAGCAATGAGAACCGAGTATTTGAGACCCTCGAAAAAAGGGTACCCGTGGAAACCTCGATGTGGCAGCCAATGTTTTATCGACAGACTTGGTTGCTTCAGGGACAAAAAGAAGTCAAGAAGTCCAAAGCTTCCAGGGGATCTCTCTTCGAGCGCGTCTCACCGTGTGGTTTGTGTGAATATATTCGACTCCCGGGTTTAGCTCTAATCAGGACATAATGAACTTCCCCATTCCATTGATATTTTTGCACCACCAATACTTACGTTTGTCTGGTCATTTTGTACTGGATTATTGAACAAAAAGATTTTTATATTGTGTGATCTTCATACTTTGTTTCAATACTGGACTGGGGCTGATGCTATGAGCGTTCGAAGCCAATCCAAGGCCAAGAGAGTGTCTCGTGACCTTATGCACTGTGCATCGCTTTGTGCTACTGGAAGGATGTGCGACTCACTCTCGTCACTCAATTCGCTCCGATGGTTTATAACATCTACTATTGTCCATTTTAAGATTAAACAAAGTATATAGTAAGTATTTTCCTCTGATGTACTTCTTATTTCTATATGACATAACATGGCATGTAAAGGAAAGGAAACAATAACTCATCCGAGCAACTGGGGAATGGGTTATCAGTCCTAAAATGTCTCCTCCTCTTGTTTGACCAAGCTTCCATAGAAATCGCTAAAGGAACCTTTTTTTTAATATATACATAAATTTATCATTCGCAAACACCTTTTTATTTACTTCAGATACTGCCATTCCTTTGAGGCCGGCCTCGAAGTCCATCATCCATTGAAGAGAGAAATGTTACATGAAGGGATCACATTGTTCTTTTTAAACATCCCCATGGACATGTGTTCAGTTCATCAATACCATCGGGCTTTTCTGAGATTGAATCAGATACAAGGAATCTGAAAAGCTGGGACAGCCATTCTTTAATCACGCTGTAATCAATTTAGGCTATTTTCATATATGCCATTGCTTATGTCATAAACACCAACATGAACCACTATGTTACATCGTCACTGGTCAGTCCAAGGTTCAACCACTCCACATGTTTCGGTGGAGGGTCTTCATTACTACTAAAAATGGCAAGTACTCATTACTAATTACTCTTTCATTACAAGAAATGCCAAGTACGAGCTTTTGAGGTTGTTTGTAATAGAGTTCCTTCAAACAGATGTGCTGATGTAGGGTGCAGACATCTCAACCATGATGGCACCACATGCAACAAAGGATGTCTCCACACTGACAAGCGTGCACAGTGCTTCCTAACCTTAACGGCGCTGCATGAGTGCCTGACTTTGGCAGAGGGATGCTATTCTATAGTAAGTTACAACTCAAGAAGGTAAGGCGAGGGAAAGGAAGGCCAAGGAGGGGAAGCAGACGGAACGCTGGAGAAGAGAGGGGAAACCTCCTCCTTTCCTAAAGCATTTTGTCTGCTTCCCCTTCCCGGCCTTCCTTTCCCTCGCCCTACCTTTTGAGTTGTAACGGGCTATAGTGGCTATCGTCTTATCCACTTGGTCACGTGACGAAACATACCCAACCTCCGAACCGGGGTGGGGGAACATTGTCGGGCTGTTTAGCTGGCTGATCAATCGCCAAGCGTGTTTTGGCTATTGTAATAGCAGATTCAATGAGCATGTTCAGAATTGCCGACTCGTTTCCTCGGAGTCACATTCTTCGTGTTTGCTGTTTAAGGACATCTAACCCTTTGATGGTTGTGTTCTTTTCCCAAAAGGTGTTTCTCAGGGATCGGTGTTTCGTTTTGAAAGTGACTGTAAAAGGGTTGACACACACATTTTTCTTAGTTATCTAGTGGGGGCATATAGGGTGCTTGTGCAAGTTGTTCAGGTTTAGAAGCATCAAATGGAAATGTTGAAGGCGAAAAGTTGTCACCTTTCTTCCGTTTGGCTTCATTTCAGCGCGACCGCTTCTGCGACATTCCTTCGGTTTCAGATTCTGAACCAGATGAAACGTCTGAATTGGAAGAGCCAGCATTCTAATTGCCACTACTTCCAGAACCGCCAACATGCGAAGTGACCATCTCGCGCATATTATGTCCGTGGAGCGTTAATTTGGAAACTATAAATATCCCCAGCAAGCGAAATACCGTGCAAATATAATGTTTATATAGTTTGCCAATCACATGAGTAGCAACACCTCCTGTGGAACGCACCAATTTGCGTTTAGGCCGACACTTTCAAATGTCTATTTGCCGCCGTACATGTACGACGACGACCCTGAAAGGGTTTAAAAGATAATGTGCAGTCAAGTGCGTCAAAATTCAGCTATTGGCATCGACAACATAATCTTCACCAGGGAAACTTTTGCAGCAGGACCACCAAAGAAAAGATCACAGGGCACTCAAATATTTCAAACATGTTTTGCAACAACACAGCAAATGAGTGTAACAAAATGAGTGGTCTGTCCACACTGTGTTGCTTAATATTGAGATACTGACCAAACAAGCTTGTGAATCAATCAACCGCATGAGCACCCTAACTACCTCCCTCCCCCTTCAAGTCATGAGCAGTTGATATGATAGCCGCTACGACAGCACCTTGCCACAAAAGTCTGCCGCTTGCACAGCACCATTAAAGTGTGGGGAGCAGTGAACTCATACCGTAAAATACCGTGGAAGCGCCTACTTCGTTCAAGAGCCCACTATCAACATTTCCCAAACTTGGGAATTCTAAAAATTTTACGTTAAGCGCCCGACTTGAACGTACAAGCGCCCATGTATAGATTAACAATTTTCAATGAAGGTGGAGTAAGCACCCCTCCGGTATTTTACGGTAGACTCAAAGTTCTGATCAGTTTGTGGTTTTCATTCCACTGGAAAGTATATGGCGTCGCAGAACGCAGTGCTCACTGCAATCACAGACAAGGTGCGCGACACCACCGAGGTGGCCCATAGTAAGATGTAGCTACACCATATGGTGCTCATGGGTGTGTGTTACCATTTGTAGAGAGCACCACCCAACCAGCAGCGTCATCGGCATTTGCAAGCGAGTCTTGGGTCCCCATACCCCTTTGCGCCCATTGTAAAATGCACAAGAATATGTTGGTATTGTTCCAACCCTTGACATGCTTGCAAATCATGTTTCCTTCGCTCAGTGGGTCTGCCTGATCCTGGGCCGCCGACGTACCTTCGGCTCAAGCGAGGTGCCACGTAAGCCGTTCTATTTCACCGCAGGCCTTCGTACACTCTGCCTTTTGTCCCTAGCCTGGCAATTAGTTGTCCCTAGTCCCTACACGGCACCTGTTCCCAGCAGAGCCGCAACGGGGCCCTCACCTTGGTCAGGTTGTGTCGCAGGCTAGCGTAGTTGAAGCCGAGCTCCTGGGCGGCCGCCTCGGTCCTCGTCTCCCAGAGCCGGCCCAGCTCCCGCTTCTTGACCTGGCGCCCCTCGGCCACGTGCGTCAGGGCCTTCTCCACGCTGCGGATGGCAATGGTGTAGCAGTTGCGCCGCCGCCCGTAGAAGTTCTGCGAGAGATGGGATGCGCGACGCCATGAGGAGTAGGCGGTGGTTGTTGAATTCCAGCGAGCAAGACGAAGATGCGGGGCGACTCGGTGGAACGTTGTGTACCGAAGCGAGGAGTCCGTGGAAACTATCAAGGCAGCGGCGCACCAATTTGTTTTGAGTGTGGGGGGGGGGGGGGGCAAACCTAGGGCCGGGGGGTGGTGCCCTTGGTATCCCTTGGGCGCTGCCGGCCAGTGTTTGCCCTGCACAGTGGCGGCGGTTTCAGGGGGAAAACACATGCCTTGCCCCCCCCCCCGGTTGGTACGCCCATGTATTGGGGTTATTAGCCGGTGGTCGTATCTGATTATATGTCTGCCGAGAGCATGCCGACGGAGAGCTTCCACATTACTTTTGCAATGTGCACTCCACACTACCATGATTGCCGGTCATGGCATCCTAATGGTGTTAGGACATTCCGAGCATGCACAGTGAACAGCAGACTCAAATATGGCATCCAGTGAATACTCGCTATAATCAAGTTTGATTCACTCATCCGCACATTTTCTAATATTTCCTCTTTGAAGACCGCGTAAGATGATAAGAGTGCAGGGGCTATGTTGCGCTTTTGGACTCCCAGGAGACTAGGAAGAGGGAAGTGACGTAGGTGTGAATGAACGTATCTCGCATCGCGAAACTCACCGTCATCAGCGACTCCACCAATCAACATCCACAGAGCGTTGTTGACGTCACTTCCCTCTTCCTAGTCTCCTGGGAGTCCAAAAGCGCAACATAGCCCCCCTGGTATTCACTAGAGGCCATATTTGAGCGCACTTCACTCGACATGCCCGGAACGAGCTCACACTTATAGGGCAACAGGACCGTCCATCTTGGTGTGGAATGCAGGTTGGAGACACAGGAAGCTCGCCGTCAGCACGCGCTGAACAGCTATGCACTGCCGCCCGTGAAGACTCCCTGTAGTCATAGGGCAGTTTTAGCAGAGCGTTTCCGCTGGTTGCCACAGCCACGGTATGACTCCCGGCGCCCGGCGCGTGCTAAAGAGTTTCGAAGTCACAGTGCGAGCATCTGCCAGCAGTGCCGCTTCGCAGGGCAACGCTATGCTAAGACGGCCTAATGACAAGAAGAGAGTCGAAGGGCGCCTCCTTCGAATGCCCCCAACACGGGCTCGTTGCCTTTCGCAGTGTTTTGGTTGAGCTTGCAAACTCAACAACCCGTCATGAGCGAGCGAAGCCGGAGCCACAAGCATGTTGCCCTAAACGACTGAACGATGCATGCACTACACAAGCGTGCCTGCTTGACAGGAACGCGAAAAGTGCCGAGCTCGCTCTATACTCTGTTCCACCTTAAGATGTACCGCAGGAAAGGCTACAAGCGCGAGCTCCTTGCTCTAGGGCACATCTCGGTAGCACAAGCTCTCGTGCGTTAAGAGCAGCTCCCAACGCTATGAGCTCGCGCTTCTAGCCTTCTCTGCGGTACAACATAAGGTGAAACGGAGTATAGTAGCTTCAGCTACGCTCGTGCTTGTTTTGACGCGGCGCACAGGAAGGAACGTTTCCAAGGGAAACAAGACCTCTCAGGGGAGCATGCAGACGCACTTACGGCTGCAAGTTGAAAAATTCGCTTTCGCTTCCAGAATCGGTTGCCCCCGTTTTTGACTCGAACAAAGTTGATAGCAGTGAGGAACACCATGATTACAGTCGAAGGGATAGTACCGCGTATTCACCGGTATTTCCCTGTGCAAGAACAAGAAAAGAAGCGACAAGGCGAAAAGCGCAACGTGCGTTGCGGAGCGTTTGGATTGGAGTTGAGTTTGGATTCATCCTTGGATGAAATATGGCTTCCGAAACAGGTTTGCCGGAAAATCGAAAAACGCGGGGAAGGCACACGTTGAGACCCTTGATAACATTTTAATCAAGATTTGCATAGTATTTATATTATTTTGCAATATTTGTTTTTTTACGTTTTTTTTAACATGACCCGGTTTACCGTGAGAGATAAAAGGACTGGTTTTCTTCACACCATCAATCTCTTCAAGGGCTTCAAGCATTCTTCAAGGCAAAAGCAGGGAAAGGGTGAAAATTTGTAGAACAGCTCGACCTGTTGGTGGAATAATGAGGCTGGTTAACTAGGTTAACGGCGCTAACTATTAAATTTCAGTTTAGCGAGACGGAGACCAATGACCATGCATGGCTTCAAGTGACGTCATCAGTCGGCCGGTCTGTGGCTCTTGCGAAGTCGCTTGGCGGCGGCGGCGGCCCGGTGTGTGCCGTCGGAGGTGTGTTTGTCCCGGAGGTCTTGCCCGGAGATGGCAGCCCTCAGAGCGCTCCTCGAGGTTCCCGGCGGCCGCGTGCACCGGCTGTGCCGCATTGGGACCTTTGGCTTCGACTGCCAGCACCGCTGGAAAAGCAGTAGCGTTGCCGCCGTGCCGCTGTCCAAAGCCGAGGTGCCGCCGCAGTGGGATCCCCTCGATCTAAGCTTCAGCGATGCCAGGGCGGCCTACAAGAGCAAGAGCACCTGGGAGCTGATCAGGGCCTACATCGTGCTCAAGCTCAGCTCCAGCGACTACATCGTGAGCCACCACCAGCAGGTAAGGCGTCTCTAATAGGCGAGTACTGAGTACTGGTGTTTAACGGGAGCACTTCATTGTGCATCGCGCTATGGGCCTATGGGCGCTTGTCTGTCGTCTACATGTTGTTGTTGTTGTTGTTGTTGAAGACGTTTATTGATAGGTGAAAATTTCACCAGTCAATTTGTTGAAACAAGTTCTCTTCTGTCCCCGTTTTTTTTTCTTGTTTTTTTTTTTTTGTGCGCAACTTTAATCATATGTAATCTCACTATAACTGCGTAGGTAACGCGCAGCTTTGAAAGCGGTAGGGGAAAAATGGGCAAGAGAACTTGGCAGGCGTTAAGGGAACTGTTTTGGCCAGCACAGCTGGAGCTGCTCCAAATAATTCCAAACAAGCTAGGTGGCACGAAACCATAAAACTTCGACCAACCACTCTGCTGGCCTGTTTATTTGTTTACAAGGCCGTTCAAGCGCCTTGAGGCATGGAAGTCGACTCTCGCTGCGCGGCGAGCGCCGGTTGCACCGCTGGAGCGGCGTCGGGGGTCACGGCAGTTCACGCGAGCGAACAGCTGTGCATGCTGTTGGAACGCTCCCAACTTCCTCGATCGGCGGAATTTAGTCACAATCACCGTGGAGTTGGTCGCGGTCACGGCGGAATGTAGTCTCGTTGCTCGCAGTTTTTCTCCGCGCAGGCAGAATGAGTAGCGGCCTCGCTAGGAGCGACGTGTATCCGGGGTGCTCGACGCACGAGTCGTTCGGCTGCGTCCTCGCAGTCCGCGCGGTGATCTCAGTCAAATGGCGGGTACCTCCGGGCGTAGCGGAACAGGGCCATGTCCCGCTTGTAAACGGTCCGCAGCCGACGCAGCAGGGCCGCCGACACGTTCCCGTAGTACGCGTCCATGAGGCTGCCTGTCGGCTCGGAGGAGTAGGTACGCGCGCGACTGGGAAACGCCACCCGGCGCTGCAGACCGGCGCGCCAGAGCACCAGCGCCGAGTCCTGGTCCAGGCTGTGGTAGAGTCCGACCACGTCGTAGCGGACCAGGCACGGGAAGCACAAATCGCTGACGGGCCGCCAGTGCTCGTTGAAGGCACTCGCGTGGTCTCCGGCGTCCAGGCCGGCGACGTAGCGCAAGAACTCGTCGAAGGTGACGCCGCGGCCCGTGCTCAAGGCGTCGGGCGACGCGCCAGCCCCGCGGAACTGTCGCACGATGGTGCGGCCGAAACGACGCGGGAAGTAGTCGCTCCAGGCGTGCTCGAACTTGTTGCGGTAGGCCGACAGCAGCCGCTCCAGCGGGTGCCTGGCGAACATGAACTTGAGGTGGGAGCGGAGCCGCCGCCGGGCCTCCTCGGGACTTAGCTGGCCGAGGCTGGTGAATGCGGCCGGGTCGTGACTGCGGTTGGCCGGTATCCGGCTGGGGTCACCGGGGCCCGCCTGGAGCGCGAGCAGCACGCGCTTCCAGTTGGTCGAGGCCACCTTGGGCACGGAACAGTAGAGGAGCCCGTGCGCGTCGTCCACCACGATGTGGTCCAGCTTGGCCCGCGAGAGCTCGTCCAGCGACGCGGCGTCATCGTCCGTCTCGCGGCACGCGTCGCGCAGTCTTCGCTGGCGCCGCTGCTGGGCGGCCCAGGCCGCAGGCGGGGGCCCCGGCGCGGACCGCGGGAACCACAGCAGACAGGCCGACGCCAGCAGAATCAATGCCAACACGAGTAGGGCGCCAAACAGCGCGACGGCCCGCCTGCGCGCCATTCATGCCGCCGACGACTGGGGCTTTCGCCGAATTGGCCGCCTGGGGAGCGGCACGGGCGGGGAGCGGAGAGGCCGAGAGGGTGCGGAGACGAGCTCGTCGGTCGGATCGTCCGGGCGGTGCTGCCAAGTGTTGCCCCGGGGGCAACGCAGCCCGAGCGGGTGGGCTGGGCGGGCAGCTGCGGAGGCCGGCTCTGCATCTGCCTGAGCCCTCTATTTTCCGCCTATCCTCAGGAACCACGTGACGGCTCCAAAAGCCCAGAGGCCGGCCACGTGCTTGCTGGCCTTTCTTTTTTGGGGAGTTTGCTGGCGCAGCAGCTTTCTACGGGTAGCGTACGAGACGTGGTGAGCAAGCCACAGCCTAAAGAAAATCGGAGAAGTCCGATCCTTGAATTCACGATGACGAGACATCAGCGTCCTTTGTCCGTAAAGCCATTTGCTAATTGAAAAATTTTCGCAATTCTTTTGTAACTTTAGAATTTAACAACAGCTCGGCGATGCGTAGTTTTAGTTATACGGTGAGAACGACACGGTTTTCTTCTCTCCCAGACACCCGGTAGTTTTTATAGATGAGACAATAGCGGTACGATGACTGTTGGAGAATATGAAACGTGGGCCGGGGGCGATCAACATTTTCTACCTAAATTCCAGAAACATGTGCTCCAAGTATACGAGCACATGTTCCTGGAAGATACTTGAGTCAAAGCACACTTGTAGTGATTTACGTCAGTGGCGTAGCCATGGGAGAGCGCTTATGAGGCTTCAGCCCCCCCCCCCCTTCCTCCCCCTCCACCGCACCCCAAGTCATGGACATCTCGGCCATCAGTCTCTTTAGACTTAGGCTAGATGGCGCAAGCCACCACCCGTTACAAAGGGTATAACCATTAACACATAGTATACATCCAACCCCCTATCCCCGTCCGCCGAAAAAAAAAATCCTGTTTCGGCCACTGCCATTCATTCCAAACGCTCGCCTAGTGGATGATAGAAAGATACGCCTTATTTGACTGTGACGTGATCTCTTCATTTAAATCAGAAGTTTCTGATTCGGCGGTCAACGATAATATTGATCTGATTGGCGAGTGACGCTGTCAAGAGAGATTGGAACCCGTAGAGTCGTAGAGTGCACCTGCTAACCCGCTACCCCAGATATCGAATCAGTCTGAGGTCCTAAAGAAAACACTCGATTGAAGCTGCGATGACGGAGAAGGAGCGGGAAACCATCGTTTTCAGAAGCGGAGCTGGGAAGTAACTGTTTCTGAAGTATTCAATATACTGTACGTGTAGCCAGTGTTGGAAAGTACTTTAAGTACATTCTACTTGAAGTATTGTTTCTGGTACTTCCCGAGGAAAGTACAACTCCCGACTTCAAAGTACATTCCCTAAATTTGGTATTGTTAAATTTATATCACAAAATGATGCTTCTTTAATTACTCTGTGACTACTTTAACTGACTGATGATGCTACTTAACTACTCTGTGGCTACTTTAATTTATTCAGTGTTGGGTAAAGTACACCTAAAAAGTACTTCAAGTACAAAGTAGATTAGAGTTTATGCACTTCAAGTAAAGTAATAAGTACACGGGGGGCAATCTACTTGAAGCAAAGTACTATAAATGCAATGTGCTTTCAAAGTAAAGTACAAGCATTTTTTGACACTGTATTTCATCATCAAGAGATTGTGACGTCAGCCACGCAGTTTCCGCAAGCAATCCTTTCATGGAGGAGTGTCCTCTTCTAATATTTTTACCGCCCTCGCTTGCTCTGCCTGAGCGAGAAGCGAGCATTTGAAATGCTGCGGTGAAGCCGCACCCAGTACAAAGGGTGCGATGCGTCGTCTGCTCGCGTTTCTGGAGAGACTAGAATATTCCGCCTAGTATTTCTTTAAAGTTAACAAAGCATAAATTTGTTATACATATATAAAGGAGCAGTGCAACGGTTTTATTGTTGAAAGAATTGCTAGTTTGCATTTTTCATATTGTTTATACAAGCCCAAGTGACTAAAAACGCGTCACCTTTCCCCGAAAAACTGCTATTCTGTTACGTAATCGCAAGGCAAAATACGAATTATTTGCCAATCTGCAGCCGCCTGTGGTGGCTACGGGAACTAAAATGACGGCGTCTCTGGGTGTACGCGGAAGTCAACAAACCCTGCCCCCTCCGCTGCTACACTCGCCGTCAGCCCCGTGGCGAACCGTCCTTTGTGTCCATCGCTCGCCACGACCTTCGACGAGGCTAATCCTTTGAAAGTCGACAATCGCGGAGGAAGCGGCTGGGGTCTCTGAAGAGAGGGCCCAAAGGGAAACCCCGTGAACCCCAGAGTACGTCACTCGAAAGTCGGCGTGGAGAGTTGAGAGGCACTTCGACCTTCGATTTGTTTCTTTTTTTTTTTTTAAATAAGAACTAGCGCTTGCAAAAAAATGCGGTTTTCGGTTTTTCGTTTTATAGGTGACGCAGATTAATTTCCGCACTTAATTGGCCAAAGTCTGAAAATCGTTGCACTGCCCCTTCAAAGTGCACATGAAACGAATTTTGGGCTGGTATAATTCACTTTAGATTGGGATTTTACTGATAGCACGTCGTTCAGTGGGCCAAAAGAAAAAAGGTAGAAAGTCGAAAGCCCGACTTTCAGTGCGAAAATTTGAAAACACAGCGGACTATTTCGTACCTCCTCCCCTTCGTAAGCTCTCTGCCTGTTCACTGTGATACATCCGCGGTTCCCAAAGCGCGTCACCGGGTGCAAACGCACGTCACACGATACCGGACCTCACTTGATCCCTTCACCCCTAAGCTGACATTGTGGTGGAAGCAACGTGCTTGCCGGACCAATCAGCCGCCTCCCTTTCATCACCAGACCGCATTCTCTGCGCGTGGGTAAGCGCGAGCGAGCCTGATCATGTGGCAAAAGTTTGGCTGGCCCAACGAGCGCGTAGCTTCCACAGCACTGTCAGCTTCGGGATGAACGGGGTGGGGAAAGCAACTTTTGTTTGAATTTTGAGCGACGGGCTATTCTTCCAGGGGGACAATGGCTCTGTCGGGGTATACAAACAAGATTCCGAGCAAGAGGGGACTCCCTCTTTTCGGCTTCTTGAACTGTTTGGTAGAATGCGCGATTTATGAGTTGAGGTGGAAAGCTAAACAGGAAAAAGTTGGAAAAGCGTTTCATGACGAGCCCAAATTTGGGCTCGTCATGAAACGCATCTTGGGGCTCGATGAGTCGGGATAAGCTCTCGGCTTATCCGGCCCCAAGTGCAGCAACCCGGTCGTCAAAGTAACAGTGGGAGAGGGGGAAATGGGAAGGGCGGCGAGGAGGATTTTTCTACCCTTCGGGAAAACTTTTTGTGGGTCGGGCTTTAAAGCGGCACTAAAGTCGATTCTGACATCTTCCTTTTGTGGTGACAACTCAATCTAGACGCTCTAAGCATGCCAGCAAACCCGAAATCACAATCGTACGTAGCTTATTTCCTCGATAAAAGCGTGTTCAAAGATAGCGACGCGCCCTTTTTGGGAAGAATTTTCTTCCGAGTAAAGTGTTCGACGAAGGGCGGGGGGCTTGTCGGCGAGTTGCAAGCAATGGCTTCGCCCGAGGAGAAAAAGAGGAGTCTTATCCGATGTGTACCTATCAGACTCTCTTCGAAACGAGTTATAATAAAATCATTCGGAATCTGCGCGTATTGTGGGGCTTTCATTGGTCCACACATTGTATAGTCCACGTGAAAAAGAGTCCACGTGTTTTTCTATTACCCTGAGATGAATAGGCGGTTTTGTAATATAGGACTTGGTAGATGTGGGAACTAACACATTTTTAACAATATAAGATCAAGAACGACCTTTTTTTAATGACTTCAGTGTAAAGTGGAAGTACATATTCAGAAAATGTACATCAAGTATAGTACAAGTTTTATAAACCTTCTTGCAGTAGTATCTTAAAGGGGCCGTGAAACGTTTTCCCGAAATTCAGAGCTATATGTGTATTTGGAATCTTTGTCCTTTATTGCATAACCCACGTTCATTCATTTGATCGTCCGGATTCATTTATTGGCGCAAAAAAGATAATTTCGGTTTCTCGGGGAGCTTCCCTCTCAGTTCTACAAACACGTCATCATAAGTAACCAATAGGGAATTTTTGTTGTCTGCTCAAGATGGCGACGTAGACCGGACTGAATGACCACAGACAGAGCGTCAGATATCGCCTCAACAGCGGCGCCATAATGACGTCACGCAGGCAAGTCAACGAAGGAGATCTGACGTCTGATATTTCAGCAAAGGATTTCTCATCGATGGAAATAAGAGGAATGTAAGAACTTTAATTTTGACGGTGTTGGCAGTGTTAGTTTGAAAGCGCAATGATTTCAAGCGTCCACCATGCTCATTCCAAACACCATCGAACTTGTTGTTCGCAAGGTAATGACGTCACGAGAGGAAACCATAGGAGGGCGCCACCAAAACATCTCGCCGCTAATAGACCCGTGACCCGGTTGTTACCATGGCTACCAAGCGACGGAAGACTAGGATGCGTTTGAAACCGAAACTCAATCGCAATCACGTGATGCTGTATCGTGTAAATAATATAAGAGCGTCAATAAATGATTATTTGTTTTTATCATTTTCAATTTGTTATGCGAACAATAAATAAAGTTTAATATCTGTTCCGCTTTATATATCACTTATGATGACGTTTTGTTGCCTCTGGTTCCCACACCGTGTCGTATGGTCGTTTCAGAATCGCCGAAACTTATGATTTTTAAACGCGGTTTGTAAATTCCAGACACAATATTTGGCCGCAAAACTTAGAAAACAACATCTTTGGGCTTTATTGAATATAAGAAAATTAAGATGAGGTCAATACATTTTTGTTTCATGGCCCCTTTAAGTACAATGTACTTCAAGTATAGTACCAGCTTTATAAACCTTCTCGAAGTAGTATTTTAAGTACAATGTACTTAAACTACTTCCTAACACTGACTTTATCTTATATTCTCCGCCATTTCCGAAAATATTTGATGCACCGCCGATTACTCCTAAAACTATGCATACCGGTTTAAAAGAAATCTATATAGGGGAACGATAATAATGCATTTAATGCATAGGTGGAAGCGAGCTGGACAAGAATGACGATAATAATCCCTGGCGAAGGGGAACAAAGGTTGCAAAGCAAACACAAATCTCGAAACACAGCTAGGCGACTGGCGAAAGGGGATCATCAAGGATTGTGTTCAGAAGTACTTGTACTTTGAAGGTTTATAATACCTTGCTTTAAGTACATTGCTCCTGCTGTACTTACCACTACTTGAATTACATAACCTCTAATTTACTTTGTACTTCGAGTACTTTTTAGATGTACTTTACGCAACACTGCGTATAGCTAAACCTCCATAATCTGCAGTAACTGAATCCTACTCAGCTTACAATGAACTTCCAGTAACTGTAATTTTTCGTACTTGCAAATAACTTAAGTTTCAGTTACTTGTCAAGATCACGTTGAGATGCACACAGATTTACGTCAACATTAGCGCTAGCTGTTGGCACAGCAGCCTGAAACTCTGGCTCAATAACAGAGCGCCGAATGAAAACGGAACCGACATGCGCCAACGTCTTTTCCGCGTTGGGGACTGACGCGCCTTTCAGCTATCGGGGCCCAGTTCCAAGTCACGGGATCTATCTAAAAGGAACTTAGCTATACGTTTCGTAACAAACTGTAATTTACAGCGTAAACCCGATGGCAATAGCCCTATGGGGAAGGACCGCACGATAGAGTCGGTTTCTGAATAAATTGAGATTTAATTTTGATGTCTATAAGAGGGCATACATGGGTAAATTACTTCCAAAATGTAATTTAAGTACAATTACTTTGCTCCAAATATATTTTTCACAGATGTCTATAAGAGGGCATACATGGGTAACTTACCTCCAAAATGTAATTTAAGTGGAATTACTTTGCTCCAAAAGTAGCTTAACTACAATTACAGTTACTACTACGTAAAAGTAATTGATTACAATTACAAATTATTTTTTAAAAGTAATGCAATTACTTACTTAGTTTTGAGAGCGACCCGATTTGGGCCATAAAATTTTAAGCGAGTTCTTTAGAATGCAATTTCATTCTAAACAACAATTTCATTCTTTGCCCCAATGTATGAAGAGGCATAAAAAAACCTGAAAAGGAAAATACTGTTTTTTTAAACAGTCTGGTAGGGACACGCGTGTCAAATAATAAATTTTACCCGAAAAAATAAAAAAGAAGAAGCAAAATTGACGGTGCGAGACTCGATTTAGTCGGCAGTCACCTTCTTTCCCCTTGTTTTCTCTCTCGGCAGTCCGGGCGCGTGGAGGAGAGGTCAATCGGCTTCGCCTTCACGACCGAGATGTTCATTCCGGAATGACCCGTGACGTCATAGGCTTCGCGCGCAGAATTTCAAATAAATCTCTCCGTCAATATTGCTCTAAAATTTTTTTCGCGTAATATGTATTTTTTGACACGCGTGTCCCAACCAGATTGTTTTTTTTTTCTCTTTTCATGGGCCTTTTAAGCATCGCTGTATAAACGCCACGTATTGTCCTTTCCTTTTGTGAATTTTGGTAAATTATTGATATAACTTGACAGTTTTGGGTAATGAAGTCCTACGTTCGTATATTTTCTATAAATAATAATAATTTAGTTCATATACTCGAAGACTCTAGATCGTTAAAGTAAAATTGGGTTGACACACTTCCGTTAGCCAGGCAAATAAAAATGTCAAAATTAGTCATATCTGAATATTTAAGTGTTAATATAAAACTTCCAGTCCATACGCGCTAATACGGCCACATTCACACAAAAACGTTTCATGCTATTGTAACTTATTTACCTTTGCTTGAAATTATAGTGGCTCAGACATATATGTAAGAACCAAATCGGGGCTCCCAAAATCAATGGAGACAACATTCACAGCTGCGGGGTCAGTCTCCAGAATGCTTCTGCAAATAATATCCGAAGTAAAACCAATAAAAAGATAAACTTAAAAAGTAACACAAAGAAACAAATATGCGACAGTATTGGAAGAGGAACAAAACACTGGGAAAACAAAATAACTTCATAGGACAAAGTCCCCAACGTCGTCTGAAAGCTGAAGCTCAAATTTTGTTTTCCTTCAATATTTTGGCATGTTTACGCTGTTGTTTTCTGCTCGCACGGCAGACGGCGCCACACGGCACCGTTGAGCTAGGCTCCAAAGAGGACTGTCCCTCTGCCCGCTGTGTAAGCAACAAAACAACGAACAACGCGACGCTATTTTTGTTGTGCGTGTGTCTGAGTGCTTGTCTCTGTGTGCGAGTGTGTCACCGAGCGCTAGGCCGCTTGTGCGAGTGCTGGGGCTTTCAGACGAGGTTCCGTCGGCGTCGCGAAGTCTCGCAAAAGTAGTTGTAATTGTGCCTGAAATTGTGCAATTGCTGACGGTAGGAAAGTAATTAAATTACAATTACAATTTTTTTTTGAGCCGAAAGTAATTAAACTTGGATTAAGCGCGTTGGTAATATAGATTCAAAAATATACGAAAGAGTCAGACAAAGAGGACGGAGAGGACAAACATGTTTGTCCTGTCAGTCCTCTTTGTCTGACTCTTCCGTATATTTTTGAAAGTAAATAATTAGAAATTATAAAAGAAATCATTTAAATTACAGTAATTCAGTCACTGTAATTGAATTACTACCCATATATGTAAGAGGGTGCGTAACTCTATGGAAAAAGGTAACAAATAAAATCACCATATTAAATAAAATACAAAGGAAAAACAATGTAGTGTTTTGACCTGCTCCGCGAAATTAGCGCGTTTTTTTTTTTTGTTTTCGACGTGTTCGTTTTTTTGTTTTTTTTTTATTGCGACGACGCGGGGAATGCACGGACCGGGGTCAGTAATGAGCGTCCTGTGGGGTGACTCAACTCATAGCGAGTCGACACGCGCGACGAGTGCGTTGCGTGTCAACGCTCGCGTCGCGGTTGTATAGGTGCAGGCCTTTGGCAAGCGGTCAACTCTGGCTGCCATTCACGTCCGTACACGAAGGCACGCCCGACAAGAAGTATACTGTCTTTTAGAATGCAGTAGACCCTTTTCAAAGTGCGCGCCTTTTTGTTAGGTGCTGGTGTGGCCAATTTTCCGAGTCCGCCATTGTTTGGTCACCTGCTCTGATCGCTTATTGGACACGAGGGCTGCGTCAGACTTCGGCGACGACTCGTATCCATTCAGAGGCTTCGTGACCTAGAAATGGCGACCACCAATGTCGCTTGACGGGGTTTTGAAAAGAGTCTATAATTCTGCATTAGAAAACGTCAACACGCGGCCCTGCATGCCGTCACGCCGCCGCGGTGCATGGTGCACTGTTGTCGGCACGTCGCATGCGTGGACGCGAGATCCACTTGACACGGATCTGCGTGGTTTTTGTGCATGCCCAGTGCACAGCAGAGCCCACACCCTGTATAGTCAAACACTGACCTGTTTTGCCTACAGGTGTGGGCTCTGGGAAAAATGGCGTACATCTTCGTACCGCCATCATATGCAACGTCCGTGCTTGGAGGCATTGAACAATGATTAGACTGGCTTGAAATACGCGAGGAGAGCGACGTAATTGTAAGAGATCTGGGGGAGATGAGCGTGAGTGATAAGTTTATTGCACGCACAGTGCCAAAGACGCTTATATCGACCGAGGAACGCTTTTGGTACGATGATGTATCCATAGCGATCTTGGTGCGACAGGTTGGAACGACCCTTTCGAAGCTTCGGAAGGCCCAAAATGGCGATCGCCATGGCAACCGGGAAGGCAATGGCGCTGCTTTCCCAGAGGCAGTGACTAGTTTTATTAAGCACCGAAAGAAATCCAATAGAGGCACAAACTTCAAATTATTCTACCGCGGCATGAGTTTTGAGAAGATATTCATTGTGCATGTCACAATCACATCATTTAGTTCTTCCTTCCTATTCTGATAATTGACTCCGTAAGTGTGACGTCATGGGTCCAAACAAACCGTTGCTAGGGTCGTCGTTATGGACGAATACATGTGGCTCGGTTTCGCTACGAAAACCCGACCATTCAAAAATCAGGAGTAGGATTTAAACTTCCAAAAATCACAGATATAGAAAGCTTGAATGTCATATACGTTTTGACAGAAGTGTGCCGGTAATCGCTCGTTTCTGAAATATTTACGACTGCAACTTCCGGTCCTCAAGATACCTGCAGCAGACGACGAATGTAAGAAGTATGCCGTCTGCCGCACGCCGGCCGGCCAAGTGGGGCCGTCGTTTGCATCGTGTGAATAAAGACGATATTCTGACATCGCATTTGTTTGAAATATAATGAGTTTCAGACACTCTTAAGATTTCATAGTGGGGTGCGATGCAAAATATGGTTAATCGAAAGTCCGGGCGTCGATCGAGATGATAGTCTGCTAAAAGATCGCATTGCACCCGCGAGAAAAGCACTTCAGGCGAACGGTTGAGATCCCAAATTTTGTTTGCGGACTCGCGCTATACGAGGGTGCTTCGTATACCTGGTTGTAACCATCGCGTGGAGAGAGATTCTTGCAGTTTCTTCAGATTTCCGCAAGACCCCAAAGCCCGAAAGAACTGGATAAAAAACATAAGGTGAGTCTATTACAGACTGTACTCGCATCGCGGGTTCGATGAAGATCTTCACCAAAAGAGCACATCCACGGAATTTGATGAATACCTAGGGGGAAAAAAAAAGCTAAATACTGCGAAATCGCGATAGACATGCAATTCTTTAATAACCTGACAACCACAATAATAAAATAATAATAACAAACGACTCACCTCGACGGCGTACGATTTGTTTCTCATGGTGCCTGCACTACGCCGGTAATGCACTTCAGGTCGCCGTCGTAACTGATCTGCGTGATGTGGTTTGATTTTACTGCATTTTCACCCCTCGTAACTAAGCTGGGTTGTTCACAGGAAAAAAAAAACGCACATTGCGGAGGCCTTTACGGTTACGGCAATCCACTTGTTTTTGTCGCTTGTTTACCGACGCATTTCAATGAAGACGCCCGCTGCAACAGAGGCTAGCAAATCTATCGTGTCGTCTGCTACCAAAGCAAAGCGGAGTGTAAGACTTCAGAAATGGCTTTCATCGTTGCAATATGACACTGAGACGACAAGAACATCTTCATAATTAGATATCAAGAAGTTAGGTTGCTTACAAAAAATTATTTACTTGTAAGCAAAAATCTAGCCTCATGTGGAGTCTCCATGCATTAGTCCATAGCAACGTCCCTAGCAACGGTTTGTTTGGACCCAAACGCCATGTTGTGACGTCATCACTTACGGGGTCAATTGCAGACACACTCGCTTTATACTTATAATATAGGGGGCATCTTCTGTCCCCTCTCTGCGGTTTCTAAAATCGTCTATGTATGGTCATAACTCAATCTGTGGCCTCTAAGCCTTCTAAGAAAAAGTCCCAAGATTAGATTGATACGCGTCCGATTTCCCTACTAAAAACGGAATCAAAGATCGCGACACTCCGTTTTTTCTGCGATTCGGCGCAGAAATCAGAGGGCGCCGTCAGACGTGCGATAGCCAATTGGTTCCGATTTGTTGACGTAGGTTGTCGCACACCTTCCGATGGCGCCCTCTGGTTTCTAAGCCCAATCGCAGAAAACAACGGGCGTTTCGCGATCTTTGATTTTGTTTTAGTAAGAAATTCGGACGCGTATCTGTACTTGAGCTTTTTAGAATACTTGGAGTCCGTAAATTGAGTTATGTCCATCTACAGACGATCTCAGAAACCACTTTAGTGTTTCTGTAACAGTTGGTGAGCTGTGCGCCCACGGTCGGCGGAATGGCGCATGCAGTCTCTATGCTTTCAAAGCCCGAAGCTCGTGTGAAAACTATTAAAAAAAAGTAATTATAACTTTAATTTGACAGTTGCTGAGGCTAGAAAGTGGTTATATTATGCAACTGCTTTTAGTCAAAAGTAATTATTTACAATTAGAAATAAAAAAGTAGTTAAATTACAACTACAAATTTAAAAAAAAACATTTAAATTACAATAATTAAATCGCTTCCCAGGTATGATTTCGCAGACTTTATTCTGCGAATTATACATGTTTAAAAGGTAATATTCTATTACGGCTAAACGCGCGGACTATCTTTGTTTTATTAAATTGTTCCCTATTATTGCCGTTGTCGCCATGTGCGGTTGTCGAGGTCATGCCATTCCACGCTGCAGGTTATTAGTTAGAAGGAAAAACGGAAAAGAAAGCTGGGACTGTGTTGCTTTTGCCGTCTATGCGGCCGTGGGTGACTCGCAAGCTGTCTGCATCCAAGCGGACAATCTGGATCAAGCTTGACCTCGAGGGCGGGAATACACCGCTGCTTGCAGTTGTAAAATCATTGGGGAGTTTTAGTACATCGTTCCGACGCCTCCGATAACGATAGCGGCACGAGGCTTGCGCTAAGGCGTCTGCGGAGTATTAAGTAGCGTTATCGGATGTACCGAAACGGTCTACTAAAACTCCCCGATTACTTCGAGTCAGTAGGTGACTGGGAGGTCTTCCGGGAACGAATGGTATAAGCGATGTCTTGGATACGAAGGGTGTTCACGCTCATTTTCCTTTCTGCTATCGCAATACAAATTTATAAAATAAAAATATAAAATAAGAGCTGTGAAAATACTAATTTGCATTCGTATTGTTGTAGTGATCATTATGGAGTGGCGTTGTCGGAAAACAATCGACTCGTTGGATAAAGTAACCGCAAGCTAGCCAAGGAAAAACACTTTTTTTTTTTGCTAGAATTTCTGGATTATAGTTTGGAAAATACATTTTTTCTCTCTATTTTTCTGTAACATTGCGTTTGCTTAAACCTTAGCTTAATTACTTCCTATAGCATACTGTTTTCGGTGATTAGTTCTGAAGCTCCGTTTTGCTCTATGTTTTTCCCGGATTTTAAACGTACGCAGTCGATCGAGTCCTTCGAAACGCGGCTCGAAGTTTTTACAGATGTTCCGATGCTCCGCTACACTCATTAATATTTATAACCTCAGGGTCTACATCGCGCCGTGGCTTCTCCGACAGCTGCGAGACTTTGTTACGTGCGGCGCGTACGGGAGAAGGTTGCGCAAAAGCAGACGACATTTATCCGCCGCATGGTTGAAGATTCGTTGCTCTCTTGTTTGTTCTTCGCTCTCACGAAGCATATGCCTCGTGAGGAGGGAGTGTCGGTGAAGAGAAATTGCTTCACACAGACACGTGCTAGCTTTTCCTGCTTCGGAGTGCCTTCTGTGAAACGCGGTAAAGCGTCGCACGATAAATTCGCGCTACAGGGTGTACTACAAACGCACTTTCATCCACCATTTTGTTGATCTGAGCTGTGTGGCGCGCGTGCTGATGGCGACTATTCCGTAAAGCCCCTCTATCCTGGGAAAAGTGGCGCCATTCATTATTGTAGAAGTGCTCGAGGCAGATGCCGCGCGCCACTTCTGGGAAACTCATGGCGTCCAAAATCTAGCTCAGTGCTGCGCTGTGCCGCCATGATCTTCCCAAGGGCTGCACGTTGCACGTACCTCATGCATCGACGAACCTTGCGCTACTTTTGAAACATGAAGGGGCTTTACAATTCCGGAGATTCACACGACACATGTCGGTAGTGTACGAAAGCTTACCAGTTTCGTCACTCGCATCCTGTTTTTTTTTTTTTTTTCAATGATCAATAAAACATTCTTTTTTTTCACTTCAACAACAAAATTGCTTATTGACGTCATGTGAAAACACGCACTGCAGCATTTGGTCCCTCTGCGATTTCGAATCATTCCCCCAAGCATTCCCGTGTCAGCCAGCTGTATAGCGCTCCGCTAAGGCCTAAACTCTTTATTTTTCCCTCTTATTTTGTACCGCTGAATTTTTTTCTTTTTTCTTACAGTATTTTTTTTTCACGAAACAATGCGCTGAATTTACCTCCCTCGTTCACAACAAATAATCGTTATCATTTACCAGCAGTGCTGAAGTGGCCCAACCTTCGAATGAGACGCGAAGATCTATTGTCTATTCTTTGCGGGAAAACATGTGAAATGCAACTTTCTTGTCCGCCCGTATACTTCTCGCAAGGAGCATCCTCTCTCAGTGAAGTAGAATAATATACTTCGGTAGCAATTCAGTCGGGATAATTTATTCACCAAAATTTAATTATCGTAATTTAATTACGTTTTAGTGATATGTAATTGTAATTAATTACTCTTTACTATAGTTACTTACCTACTTTTAGCGTCAATGAGCAAAAACCTTTTGGGTGACAACTACTTTTTCTTTGACTTTACAAAGCTGGAGCTCAAAGAGTTCTGTTGAGTCGCGGACAGGACAGACAGCGTGTTGGACGTCTGCCCCCCTGGACAACGAGGCCGTATGTTCTGGACTTTTTACGTCATCTATTGGAGGCCAGCTTTCGGGGAGGGACTTGTGTTCCCAGGACACGAGTTCCAGCCGAGCTCTGAGGCAGCACTCGCGTGCAGTCTGTGTCCCGCTATGGCCTCCGCGATGTGACGTTGTTGACGTGACCTTCAGTGGCCTTTGTTGTCTAAGGGGTGTTGATCTGCCTCGTGCCTTTCTTTCTGCCGCTGCGCGTGCAGAGATGTCCAGCCAAATATCGCACCCCACATAAAGCCCAAAGTGTTCTCTTGTCAAGGTGAAGAAGAAAAGAAAGAAAAAAAATCAGCAGAACCCATCCTTTGGGAATGATTATCTACGTTAATGCGAATAGCATCAAACGGTGCGGAGTTATGCGCGTTCGTCAGGTGGCCGGCACACTCTAGATACGCCAGCCCACTCTTGAGGCGATTCTAAATTTGTTGACACTTTCACAGCCCTGCGCACGATCTCCGCAGCCCAGCACGTGCGTTTGTGTCACTTAGGAAGGCGAGCAAAGCACGCGCCATACGCACAAACACTCAAAATGGTACCGACCAGACTTTCTGGCGTCTCAGCTAGTCTCAACCAACGGTACTCTAAACGGTTGTTTATATCTTTACCATAGGACGCGCTTTACAGCGCTGTCACAGCTACCGGTGCGCGCGCGTTCCATGCACGAGGGCTCATTCCGCCCTCGTGAGGGTGAGCACGGCCGCTACATCACCCTCTCCCGAGCGCGGGAGAGGGTGAGCTAGGGGCCGTGCTAAGCCTCACGAGAGCGGAATGAGCCCTCGTGCATGGAACGCGCGCGATGGTAAAGATATAAACAAGTGTTTAGAGTGCGTTGAACGACTGCCTTCATAGCTCTGTAGCGCGTCTGCCTGCTGATCAAAGGGTCAACGGTTCGAATCCCGCCGGCGCCGGTCTTTTTTTATTTATTTATCGACCCGCGGCGTAAGAGGTTAGATAGCCAGATAGATAGATAGATAGATAGATACATAGACGAAAAGTGCGTGAAGTATCCAAAGAATGCTATTCGCATTAAAACGCGACATTCTTAGAATTGTTATTGTTACACTAAATATTTAAACACAACTTAAGTTAGTCATTTACAATATCGCGTACCATCTTGAAGCGAGAAAGTCTCCTCCGACAAAGTCCTCCTTCGTCCCCTTTGGCAGAGCGAACCCTGGAGAAAAGGCCACCTCCTTTCCACCGTTAGCTCAGCTAAAGTCGAAACAGGTGGGAGGAGCTTCCCCTGAAAACTTTTACTTTCAGTTGCTGTGTTAAAAATAGCTCTCCACTCTGCGTCAACCTTGTCCGTGCTACGTTGTCAAGGCTTGCTTAGTGTCTTGTTTCCACGGGGCTGCAGCCACTTGCTGCTGCGCGAACACGTGATTTCGTCTTTGACGCAGTTTTCCAGCCGAAACCTCGGACACTTTTTTAAACTAAAAATCGCAAAAAACAAAAAAAAGAGAGCAGTTGGCGTTGGCATTACTCACTGCCGAGGGGCCAATTCATGCAGTTACATATGATTAACTTTTCTGGTTCGTAAAAATAAACGAGACTCCAATTAAAATCTTGCTGGGCTTCCCAAAACCACTACATCAGCATGTTTTTTTTTTAATACTATACGGTGCTTTCACATGACATCAATCTGCCATATTGTTCTGGTTCAGTCCTAGGGCAGGCGGAGCGAAAATGCGGACAGGAAATCGAAATAACCGCGCGGGCATGAGGAAGTTGCATTTTCGGGACCCAGAAAAACGAAGCACGCGCTCCAAATCTTTATCAAATTGACTAACTTAGTGGTTTTCGACTATGCTCAGCAAGTTTCTAACAAGAGCAATATCTATTTTATTTTCACCTAATGGTCCTCAACGGTATGTACCTCAATAGATAGGCCGCTTGACCATGACCAATGCGGTGCTAATTTTAGTTATATTGGGATGCGTAGCTTTTACACGAAAAGTTTGGCCGATGTTCGGTGAGACGCCCAGTAGATCATTCAGAATGGGTGTGCTAGTTGAGACAGCGTGTGGATATAGGAGGACACGACTGAACACTTCACTGTAAAGGGCTTTACCCCGATTTGTTTTGGGGTTTAACAAAGGTGAAGGAAAAACAGACGTTGGGAGTAGAGATAACTCAGCAGGAGTTATCTGACTGGTGATATAAGTCGAGGGAAGGATACTGCCTTTTCCTGTCGATCCTTTGGACGGAAGGTGCGCACACTGTAATGAACGGCCGTCCTGGAGACCTACAGGCGTCCAAGCCTGTAGACAAGCATCCGCGGCGGAGCGAAGGTATACTAATGAGCGACATTCCAAGAAGCCAGCAGATCTGGGAAGACGTCCAGGCATGTCGACGTTCCAAGAACCCATAGGGCTCCAAGAAGCGTATACGAGCAAGCGTCCGCGGCGAGAGGAAGCTGCACACTAGCGACCTTCCCAGAGGCCATCCGACGTGGGAAGAAGACCAGGCATCTCGGCCTTCCAAGTATCCCACAGTGACCCAAGAGGCGCACCGACAGGCGTCCGCAGCGAAACGAAGGTTCAAGAAGCCAACAGATGTGGGAGAGAAAATCAAGAGATCAACGCGTCCTTCCCCGCGCTTCCCAGGCTGACCCAGTTTTTGGATCGGAAGAGGAAGCAGCGGCAGTCGTGGGTGTGAGACTGTGGGCTTCGCGCCGATCCCTCGGGGGACAAGCGGAAACGTCCTTGGGACAGCTGGTCTGCATGGGGGTGGAGGCGGGGGTCTGTCAATGTGGGTGGTGGAGGAGCCGACTTAGCTACCCGAAATCCCTATGTGGGGAATGTAGGGCAGGACTTCTTCAGGACTTGTCGTCTTTCGATTCTGTATTCCACGTTGCACAAATGTAAAGTAAACCCATTGTCGAAAGCGGCCCTGCTTCCGGGCTCCTGCCTGATGTTCTGGTCGGCGCCTGGCTCAAGCGGAGCCCGACTATGGGGACGACCCCAGAGCTGTTACAACACCATGTCACCAAGAGGAGCTTCCGTCACACGGATCGTAATTTGTAGCAGTGTTACTATTAAATGGCTTTCTTAATGTTTAGTGTGTTAGGTTAAAAGTAAACGTTTATATTAAAAAAAATATGGGTAGGTTAAGAAGGTTTAGCTCTATGTATCCACCCATATGTATAGAGGGAGTACCGAAAGGCTGCTCGCAGCTAGGATCGCGGCTGCTCGTATCCGAGGCGAATGTGGCGCGGCGAAGAACGGCAATTTGAATGCGGCATGTACCCCTCACAATTAGCATTTAAAACGTTTTTTTCTTCACATTTAGACATTTAGAATTAGTTTGAAGGGGGCAAATAATTCAGAAATCTCATCTTCTCAAGCTGACCGACCAGTCCACTCAAGTTGTCACGTAAGGTCAGCTTGCTTTTTGCAAAAAGAGAGTTGATATCTCACCATGTATCTCCGTGTTGTGTGTCTGTACCCTAGCATAATGAGGGATAGCAGTGCAATCAATAACAAGAAAGCGAGTTTCTGGGTTATGTTTTGACGGGTCCAACTCGTCGAAGGGCAAGCATCGTGTGCTATATTATAGGGGAAATGATGTGAATCTAAAGGTAGGAAATCGCATAATGAACCTACAAGGCTGGTTGGGTTTTGGAGCAAGGCCAACGTGTCGGCTGGACGAGGGGTCAGAGGGGGCGCCCTCATTGCCTAACGTTTGCTAACGATAAAACACGGCGAGAGCAGAAAATCGCCGCGACAATCGTCCTTGACTCATGCGTGAACTTTTTTTCCCCTCTCTTTTTGTTTTACGCGTTGTTATGTTTGCAGGGAGAAGGAAAGTAGTAGTTTCGGTTTCTGTTTCGATGGTTGCCGCTAGTTTTTTCTAGTTGCCCTGTGCTGTATTTTCTGAAGAAATATTTGTTTAAACATACTCAGAATTTTCAGTCGCTTGATGTCAACCTTCTAGGCAAAGCACCATATCCAGAAATATATTGGACCTATCTCCAAAGACAACCGAACACTGTGTGTCGTCCTCTTTTTCGTGTCCTTTTTCCTTCTTCCGGTGTCTCAGGTTTCGTTATGTCTGCAACCATGTTTCTTTTTTCTTTTCTCCTTCTTTTATTTTTCGGTTTCCGCAATTTTATACGATTACGAACTATATTTTTTTTATAGTGTATGTTTTGTTGAACATTTGATCTCAGTTTCGCTTCAAGGGGCTTACGACGAAACTGAAACTGCCTGCTCGAGATCGACAGCATCACTGGTATTTGGTTCCCGTGAAGACAGAGGCGGCCATGCGCGGGCGCAAACTTACTTGTTTTAACTGGAAACATTTATAGAAAAGACAGTGAGTGTGCAGGCGCTGGTGATAGTTAACCATGATGTTTAAAACCAAAAACTGGGGTAAAAGACAAATAAATAAATAAATAAATAAAAACTTTAAAATGGAGGAAAAAAAGGCACAGGAGAAGACAAATTAAACGCAGCTAAATCGTTTAAAAGTTGCATTGCTTTGTATGTTTTGCAGCCTTGATGTTGGTACGCCTCAACGGGTGACCGGACGCTTAGCTGTAGATGAGCAATTTAGCCAGTGCAGTACAACCGCTAGCCTGGGGTTTTTAGCGTGCATCACGCAGTAGTGATTACACGAACGCTTGGCAGTACGAAACTTATCCAGATCGAAACGGGTGGAGGAATCGGACCCAGGAGGTTCCCAGCGCAAGCTTTCGCTCCACGCTCCGAGCACTCGGCCACCGATTCCCCGCTAAATCGTTCGTTCACAATGCACTGATTGGAGTGCTAGATACATATGAACCATCCACCGAATTGCCTCTTAGAAATGTCCAGTCATTCTCGATACAATCATCACCAACTTGTCTCCCAGACACATGCTTTGTTCAAAACGCTGCGATTGACCCGTGAAACACAGTACGCATTTATACCTACCCTTCGTTCACATTGACATAAAAATAAAAAAGCTCCTTTGGTCACACTTTTTGTTTAAATGCACGTGAACAAAAAAAACAATTGAAGGAGAAGGACAAGGTTATATTCTAAGGAACTTTTTTGACTTACTGGCAAGCTGCATCGACGATGCCTGGGAGATACAATCTCCTATTGTTTTGATTCTTAATGTTTGCAATTGTTAAGTCTCCAATATGTTTTGCTATTTCTAAGTTTGACGCTTTGATTTTTACGTTTCTTTTATGTTCTACTAACGTATCCTTTGCGCATCGTGACGTCTTTAAAGCACAAGCCAGTGATATCTCATGTCATAGACGACCCCTTCTTGGCACGGGGAACTGGCCGTTTTTGATGTGCCTCCTGGCAGACCTTTTGACCAGCCTGAAACGGAGTCAGACGATTTAGTTTATAATCTGACATAAAGACAGCATCAGTTCCAAACTTATTGGCGCAGGCCTTTAAATTGTGAGAGATCTGATGAAAAACGGAATCACTGCTACCTTTTTCCTTGACTTCAGTCTCCCAACGTTCATCTGGCTAGGTTTTCAGGTGAAGTGAAGCCTCAAAAAGCGTAACCGCAAATTTCTTCGCTAAATCTAGCGGAAAAATTGACGCCACGTGATCTATACGCAAATTCAGTTTTCCCGCTAGATTTAGCGGAAAGTTTTAGGTTATATGACCTACACATAAATTCAGTCAATGGGGTGGAGAGCAGTGGAGAGACCTGGCGCACAGCTTGAGAAGAAATACCTGGAGGTTACTAGCGCTAAAGCAAGAACGTTCCACGTAGCAACACAATTTGTAGCAGAACAATTTGCTATGTGTTTTTTTGTGTTTTTTTTTTTGTAATTCGCGGGCCTTTTTTTTTTCGGAAAAACTAATTGTGTTAAAAGCTTTTTTGATAAAAAAAACAAAAAAACAAACAAACACTGAATGAGGTGTTTCTGAGGACGCTGTACAACTTCATCATTGGAACTTCCGCTCTAAATAGAATATTCCAAAAGTTCATTAATTAATCTTAATTAATTATTTCATTGGACAAAAAATTTAGACGTTTTGTGTTTGTCCTTTTTTTCATCCGTCGTCTCCGATTCTTAAAAAAAAATGTTCAAAGGAATAGCTTGACTTGCTCCAACAATGACAAAATGTATTCCGGTTTCGTCTTCCCAAAATCCACTAAAAACCTTGGCTCAAGCTACGTAAAACCAGGACCAACTTGCGTGAAACACTCATGCAGTATACCTCAAACAAATATGATTGTGCATTCATAAACTTTCAAAAGCTTTAAAAAAAAAAAGCTTCTTGTACATAGCATTAGACGCGAAAAGAAACACTATTCTTGGGCAGAGACAGTGGCGAAGAACACCGTAACAGAAATTACTGCATAAAAGTGTCATCATAGCGAAACACACAATGGCAACATATTGCCCAGTGTTGCTTCAACAACAGGTAACACACTGGCGGTTCGCTGAAAAGCGGGTGCATTTCTGACCGGTTTTAGTGGGCCTTTTGGCATCTCTTTGATATATTTTTCCTCACTAAAATATCGCCGAATCTTTTTTTTTATTTTTTATTTTTATCATTTACACGTTTGGAACAGTTTACGATCAAGTGCGTTACGTCATCTTGTAATCACCCATGACGAGGTAACACGCTGGTACCATCTATCTGGCGTGGAACACTTGCGATTTCCTCTTTTTTTGCGCGTATCATTCTTTCACTTTTGGCTTGAATATCTTTTGACAATGACCACTTGTAATAGATAGTATACGTACATTTGATCTCGCATATACTACAAAACGTTTGCTCTAGTGAAATGCAGTTCCCGGACCTCATAGGCGACATCAGCGTGCCGGTGTGCTCTCCTGTCGTAAGAAATCGCAAGAGGTCATGATGCACTCTCGGTCGTAAGCAGTTGCAAGCGTGTGAACCAGCAGTTGCCCTTTCAATGCTTTCTCTCTCGAAATCGAAGTTGCTGAAAAAGCCTGTGGTTACAGCTGATGCAACTGGGCCAGCGGGTGCTGGGGCGGCGCCTGTTCCGGCTGGTGATGCGGTACACCTTCTACGGCCACTTTGTGGGCGGGGAATCGGCCGACGCCATCCAGCCCCTGGTCAAACGGCTGCGCTCCTTCGGCGTCAAGTCCATCCTGGACTACAGCGCCGAGGAGGACCTCTCGGAGCAAGAGGCCAAGCAGGTCGAGATGGCGTGCGTACACCCTTACGGACCCCTCCTCTCCGGGGGCCACCATAGCGCTCGGCGGAAAGAGACGGTGCCGTCAGCAACGCAAACTTTGTTGTTGTCGGACCCTGATTGAGAGCTGGTGACAGGTACTGTTAGCTACAGTCGGTAACAAAAGTTTGCGGGACACGGGGGCGCCCCCAGCCGAAATGACTTGCTGAGCTTTCTGCCGGCGCGCCACCACTCTCAAGAACCACGCTTTGCACATGCGCGTCCTTTCATGCTCTCGGTCGTGTCTTTTTTACCCGCTTCCATCCGACGTGCACGAGATACCTGGGACTGGTGCAAGAGGGCGCTTAGCCATCATGCCGCGCGTCTGCCTCAACACCAACCACTGCGTGGGTATTGAAAGCTTCCGTGCTGTGGATATTGTTTCGTGTCACCTTGCAGCGGTCCCTGTTATCTCGTGCACGTGGGACGGAAGCGATTAAAAAAGGCATGACTGCGAGCGCGAAAGAAAGTGCATTCTCAAAGCATGTCTAGAGAGCGGCCGCGGGCCGTCAGAAGGCGCAGCAAGTCATTTCGGTTGGCGCTCACGTGTCCCGCAATCTTTGCTGCCAACTGTACAAATGAAATGCGAAAGGCGGTCGTGAACCACGTGACCTTCGTTACATGTTGCGCTACCTAGAGGCCCTAGAAACCGATAAAAGTTAAAACTGTGGACTGCAGAGGGGGCTACAAGGGTGTGCGTCCTACATAGGGAGCCTCTAGGTTGCACAGCATCTATATCAAAGGCCGCATGCTCCATCGTTTGCGTTTTATATGTGTTTGATAGTACACATTGTGAACTGCACCTGATCATTGAAACAACTTTTGAGCTCTTCATCTTTCTTCGATTTCACTGTACATGTGTGTGATCTCCGCTATCTTCCTTATGCTCGGGTGCCATTCAGGACGGGTAGCCATTTTTTCCTATTTCTTAATACTACAACGAAATTTCGGCGCTCATTTTTTGGTCTATATGTGTCCAAAAGAGCAGTATCACATGGAGCATACCAATATCTTGTTAAAAAAAGTCTCGAAAAGGAATTTTAAAACGAATTAAACGATTAGCAAAGAGCACCTGGTGGATGTCGCTAACGCCTCGTTTGTAATGCTCGTCTAGGAACCTTGAGAGCTAGTGACGGAAATCGTCTCGCCTCCGGCCACGACGAGAGAAAGGGGGAAGGAGGAACTCCCCTCTTTCCGAGAATCCTTTTTGTGTGTCGCAGAAGTCGCTATTGTCCCCCTACAAGATTATAGAAGATTAACCCGTCACTCAAAATTCGTACAAAAGCAGCCGCTTCGGTGGCTGGACCGACTAGGCCATCCTCTCGACGTCAGCCTCGCCGTAGCTTTGCTCGTTTGAGACGATTTACGTCACGATTGCGCTGGGCCTTCTCCGAGCGCTTGCCAGAGTGGGCCGTTTATAACGAAAAATACAGCCACCAGGATCAAAATACAAACGGGCGATTGTCATTTACGGATATTGTGGATCATATTCAACCTATTTTTGAACACGACGGGAATATTTCAAATTTCGTTGAAGTATCCCTTTAAAGGCACAGCTTTGTCTTGCGATGTGTCAAGAAGCATATGTTCTTGCATTTGCTATTCTTTGACTAAATCTTAACAAATATTTTAACAAACAACAGAGCGTTATTGTCTGTTGTGAGCTTGGTGAAAGATTGAACGTGGATTGCGCATATCAGCAATTAATGGATTTTTTTAAGTTACTGATTTTGGCTTGCATGTGTGTTGCAGAGGCTGTATCTCCCAGGCCTCGTCTAAAGAAGAGTTGCCAGCTGGTAAGTCAAATTCGAGGCATCACTGTCTCAGCAGACTTTTCAACCCTTTCCCCCAGTTGGTCGGTCGTTAGGTGACGCCGACAAGGTTCGACCAGAGGAAAATTGGTGACTTCCTCGCCGCAGAGAGGAGGCGGGGGATGATGTTTTTAGTTTATTTGCCCGTTACCCCCAAGGTCTGCCTGCCGTTCATCTTCATGACCTGGCGATAAAGAAACACATTGGCTTGGAAAGGAAAATCAGGTTTTTGTTATTGTTTTTAGGCGAGGTGGCGCAAGCTAAACACTATAAAAGGTACAGCTGTTATCATCCATTCATCCGTCCAACATTTAGAATGAGCCCTTTTACGCCAGAGGAAGCCGTAAACAAAAATACTGTCTATAAAATGTTTCCTTCCAGTTTTTTTTTTTTTTTTTTTTTTTGGCGGGGGTATGAGTTACGATGTTGTCTTTCTTTCTTTGATGGTGATGTTTAATGTTCACCTACTTGAGACAAGCGGGCCTGGCGACGAACATGTTGCGTAGTGACTGGTCTTCCCCTCGGCACTTACAAACTTAGAGGTTTACTTGGAGTATAGCACATTCCAACAGTCAGGCGGAGACGAATGTCTCCACCCGGAATTTTGTGTCCCCCGAGGTCAGGGTGTAAGATAGATAGACAGGTGGGGAAACGAGAGCCAAATGAGCGACCGGGTTGTGTCCCCCTCAGTTTTCTCTTTTTCTGTTGCGCCATCTATGTGGAGCACCGCGAACTCTCACTCTGGGTGGCCGACCGGTGGCGACCGGCTAAACTGACGGAGATGGTTTCTCGTGGATTTTCAATGGAGGAATGTCGTGCTCTCGGTTTAATTTGCGCACTCTCCCATAGAGTTCCATGCAAATCCGATTCCATTTTTTTCCTGTCGCCGTAGCGCCATCTGTCGCAAATCGGGGGTACCCGCAAGCAGACGAGTACAAAATCCGGTCGCGGCGCTGCGGTAGGCTTCTATGGGCCGTTTCCCCACCTGTCTGTCTGTGCCCGAGGTCCTCCTTCCTCCTCCAAATTTACTCCCAAGCCAATAAAAAAAAAATCTTTTTTGTTAGTTAATTTAATATGGTGTCGAAGACTACCCAATAAATATTTTGCTACAGCGTCACGTATATTTTCAATATAGAAAAAAAAAACTACTGCTCGAAACCGAAACTGTACTGGAACACGAACTCAACTCTCCTACGTCACGCCGCGGTGGTGGCGCGTCGGACGCACTTCCGGTCTGGGGCGGTGGGCAGAAGTCGCCGTGCGAGACATGCATTCCTGTGTTTCTTTGTAAGAAACCAGACAAAAAACCTGCCTTCTCGTCAAAATGCTGCGACGGGGGCTGTACCAAGAAAGTCTGGAAAGGTTTGAAGATCAGTTTTCATGTGTTTATGCCCCTCCGTTCGTCCGAGAACGTGGATAGTAGCCGTGAAAAGGGCAAACCAGACGCTGTCGAACTACGAGTGCTTGTGCGGGCAACACTTTGTGGTCGACAGATGTATTTGTTTTGTTCCAACATGAACGAGAGAAAACCGCCAAGTCGTCCGGACCACCCACGGGTTCAGTGCGTCTTCAAATTCACACGGCCGCCTGATCGTTCGAACTTTGGTTGCTCTTTCAAACTTGTCTGCTTTTTGTCGTCTGCTTGTTCAAACAAAAGCGGCCCATAGACCAAACTTTGACCCGGTGATTGCAAGAAGTAATTGCAGGCCTCAAAAGACTTAAGTAGGCTCGGTGGAAACAGTAGATACAAGATGTTGATCATTGGTACCAGTGGCGATCACCGACTTGTTACGCTTGGTCTGTTCCCGCTTCCGATTTTCAGTATCGACGTCGATCATCGCCGCTACCGTCTACACTGTTGCAGCACGAGTGACGTCGCGACCGAAAATAGCTAGAAGAATCTCATGATGGTATTGGCATCCATTCTGCGGCGTTCATGCGAATGAATCGCCGCACGTCAAATTATTTACTCAAAGTTTAGCAGCGTAACGAGCCTTGGTAATTTCGCTGAAGCGATTAAAGTGGTAAGACATTGCTATGAGGACGTAGAATCGACAATTCCAACGCGAAAAAGAGTATGCAGACTCACACAGACGCCGACAACGTGACATTCCAATGGTTTGTTAACGCGGGACGCGGTGCTTCTTGCCCGCACTCCCTTGCGGATGCGTTCGAACTGTCGTCTGCTCTTTCAAACTTGACTGCTTTTTGCGGTCAGCTCGTCCAAACGACAGCGGCCCTTAAACCAAACATTGACCCGGTAATTGCGATAAGAACTAAGTGCAGGCCTCAAAACACTTTTGAAGGTTGGTTAGGGTAAGTAGGCTAAGTGTAAACAATAGATACAAGGATATCTTGGTCATTGTTATCAGTGCCATCACCGACTTGTAATGCCCGATTCTACTTGCGGTTTTCACTATCGACGCCCACCATCTCAGCTACGGTCCACACTTTTGCAGCCAGAGCGACGTCGCGACTGAAAATAGCGAGTAGAATCTCATCGTTGGAGTCAGGCTTTAGCGCCCATTCTGCGGCGTCCACGTGAAATTAATCGCCGCACGTCACATTATTCACGCAAAGTTTTGCCCCGTTAATTTTGCTGAAGCCGCTCAAGTAGTCAGACATTGTTAGGAGGACGTAAAATCAACAATTCCAATGCGAAAAAGAGCACAGGGACTCCCACCGACGCCGACAACAACGAAATTCAATGGTTTGTTTATGGGCGACGGCGGACTTCTTGCCCACCATCCACCGCGCATGCGCGGCGCCGGTGGCGTCCGCTAGGGGCGCTCCGGTTTGTTTGTAAACATGAGTTGGTGTCAAACCGGAGCGCCCGGAGCGCCCCTTGCGGACGCCACCGGCGCCGCGCATGCGCGATGAGGGTGTGGGCAAGAAACTCGCCGTCGCCCATAAACACACCATTGAAATGCGATGTTGTCGGCGTCAGTGTGAGTCCCCCTGCCCTTTTTCGCGTTCGAATTGTTGGTTCTACGTCTTCCTGGCGATGTCTGACTATCTTGAGCGGCGTCAGCGAAATTACCGAGGCTCGTTACACCGCAAAACTTCGCGTGAATAATGTGACATGTGGCGATTCATTCCGCGTGGACGCCGCAGAATGTACGCTAAAGCCTGATTCGCATGATGAGATTTCGCTCGGAATTTTCAGTCGCGACGCCGCTCGGGCTGCAAAAGCGTGAACCGTAGCTGAGATGGTCGACGTCGATACTGAAAATCGCAAGCAGAATCGGACCAACTGAATTAGGCATAACAAGTCGGTGATGGTCACTGGTAACAATGATCAACATCTCCTTGTATCTACTGTTTTCATCGAGCCTGCTTACCAACCTTCAAATTTAAGTCTTTGAGGCCTGCACTTACTTCTTATCGCAAGTACCGGGCCAACATTTGGTCTACGGACCGGCGTCGTCTAAGAGAGCAGACGACAAGCAGAAACGTTTGAAAGAGCAGACGACAGTTCGAACAATCAGGCGGCCGTTTGAACTTGAAGACGCACTGAACGTAGTCCGCAGGTGGTCCGCACAACTTGACGGTTTTCTGGCGTTCATGTTGGAACAAAACAAATAAATCTGATGACCACAAGTATCCGTGAATTCAACCCAAAGTGCTTCCCGCCCAAGCAATCGTTGTCCGACGGCGTCTGCTTTTCCTTTTCACGGCACATATCCAGATTCTCGGACGAACCGAGCACGTGAAAACTGACCTTCAAACCTTTCTCGACACTTTTGGTACGGCCCCAGGCGCGGCGTTTTGACGAGAAGGCAGGTTTTTGTCTGGTTCCTTTCAAAACAACGCAGGAATACACGTCTGGCATGGGGACTTCTGCCCACAGCCCCAGACCGGAAGTGCGACCGACGCGCCACCACCGCGCCGTGACGTCACAGAGATGAGTTCGTGTTAGAGCTGCCCGAAACGACGTCAAGTAGGTCGATGCAGAAAGGGAAAAACACTCTCGAACCAGAGCGCTGCGCCAACGCTCCGCTTACCCTTTCCCTCCAAAGCTCGTCTGCTTCACGGAGTGGACTGTTAGAAAGCACGTGCGCAGTGTACGGAGGCATGTTGTTTCGACAATGTTAGGCGCCGCTTTGATATTATAGCGTGTTTTCGCGCGTGACATGGCCTATGCAAGAAAAGAATCGACCGGGCAGCACTGTGCTGTAATTGGTTGTACAAATAACAACAAAAAACGTAAAATAAACGCCGATTCAGTGTGCGAGACCCACGCTGTCAAACAGGATGAATCTGGGTGCGGCATGTTTATGCTGCACCGGTTCCCCGCTGCTCCGGACCTACGACGCCGGTGGCTGGCGAATTTAAACTGGAAAGATTTCTTGCCATCGAAGAGCAGTCGTGTGTGCTCTGACCATTTCTTGGACGGCCGGCGAATTGCGGAGAACCCCGTGCCGTTCCTTCGCCTGGGCTACGACCGAAAGGTAAGCGGAGGGCGGCTTAGACATTGAAAAAAGAGAACAGTTGCGTGACTCCTGGTCCACTGATTTAATAACTCTATTTTTCTTCAGGTGGTAAATGGTGTAGGAAAGTTTGGAAATGAAAGGAAGACGGGAAGGGGGGGGGGGCTTTTTGTTCTGACGCCACTGTGCACAGCAAGACTGGGCACAGAGCTCAGACTTTGGCTTAGCTTTGTGGTAGACTTTCCAACACGATATATATATATATATATATATATATATATATATATAACACAGCCTCGTGTAGTACACGCCGCTACACAGTTTGCGCACAAGTAATTCTCACGCGAGGCGATTACAGAGAGGCACATCAATGTGCCAATATTGTGACAGTGGATTCCAAATCAGAAACAAAAAACGGATCCGTCGCACTTGCTATCTGTACTCGGTATTTATATATCGATTCATATTTAAATTTGAGGTTTCTACTATTTCAATTAAAGCAGACGTGGCAGCGCAGGTCTGAGCCGCTAACCGCGCAGTTTGTTCAAATGTTCCCGGCGCCCCCAAGCTGCGACAACTCGAGTTCAGCGCAAATTCACATTCCGTAATTCGTGCCATCCTGGCTTCGTTCAATCCTCGATTTCACTAGCGATCCTCAATTTCACTAGCGATCCCCAATTTCGCTAGCGATCGAAACGCCGAGTTCGGTTTGGGAGCGACGACTGCCCCAGAACCGCGCTAAAAATTACCCACAAAAAGATGCCCGGAAAGCAGGATGCACTTTTCCCCATGCCTGACACACCAATTAGGATAGTGTTTTCCTCCATGGACGAAGACGATGAGCCGAGGGCGCCGAATACGGACGCCGTGCCGGCAGAAGCAGCTGCGATCGGTGTGACTCGGTGAACAGGGTAACAGTCCAGTAACGGCGGTCGGTCATTCGGGCGGGTTCAGATTCTCCCAAATGCCCGGATGAGGGTAGGCGGCGCTACACTCGTTAAAATGGCGCCGGCCAGGAAGCCCAAATTGGAACGGTGTATACCCGACCGCTTTCTTTATTTTTTTAAGCAGATTAAAAACGCGCTTTTTAGCGGGTCGCACGAAAGACGCAAAAGTCAAGCATTTCGTGCTGGACGTTTGCGCGTTTTTCAAGCTCTTACCAATTCGTGTTCGTAAGGCGAGCGATGTCTTCATCCAGGGGAAGGGGCGACGACTCCGTGAAGTCTTCGCGCGAATCAGCTTGGTGGTCGGATATCATTTTTTTTCTATTTTTAATATTGAGCGTGCTCCTTCGATGACCTGCCACTTTAATTATATTTGTGTGTGTGTCTAAACCATAGAGAATGGCACGTGACCACGAAGAAGAGAGTGAGCGCAATTCAAACCGGCAGTTCTCGACCGGCAATTTTCGGGTAAAAAGAAAGAAAAAAACGAATTTCGAGCCGCAAATTGTGTTCTGGGTATTTGGGCTCTCATATGTCGTGCATAAATAAAAACCTTGGCATGCAAAAATACGCGCTGCCAGTACCTTTTTAATAGAGCCCAACCTCAGTTTTATCTCTCACTCGCCCTAACCAATCGGCAAAACTCTGACACCATTTTCTCTTTGTCGTGCTGGTCAGCCATATAATCAAAGAAGTTGAAAAACATACGTGGACTCTACGCCGGACAAACAGTAAAGTATAGAAAGCAACAGGCAGCTCCCGGCAAACTGTATACGTTCCTCAGGCCCTGGGAGGATGGATTTTGTAACCTTCTCATGGACCTGCTCTAAATCTGAAACACCAACATCTACTTCCTGCTGTTGGATTCGCTGCCGCTCATGTTTACACAGACTTTAGGCTCCCTCCGGTGTCCGTGTCAGTTCGCGGCCTCTTGCCCCGAGCAGGGGAGCAGTACCTGTGTGCCGCCATTGGGTTGGCCCCTGTAAGGTAAAACCGACCCGGGAGCCTTCTCTGCCTGGGCCGTTCCCTGAGCCAGTCCACATTTCAACTTCTCAAATAGTTGTCCCCTGGCGAAATGGCCGTTAAACGCAGACCCACCAAAAAGAAAATACTTAGCAATACTTTGCAGGTCCATACCAAGTGTATGGACCTGCAAAGTTAGGCCACTGAGTAATCACTGTTTTGTAATATTAATTTCAAGGTCAACGACATATCGTCATGTTGTTAGTTTTGCAGAACCAGTCAATCCAATGACATGATTGAAACTCTACTATCTAAAAATTATGTACAAAATAGTTTTTCACTAAAAAATTTAAATTTTTTTTTTTAGGCGGTGTAAGGGGGTTTTACCTTGGAATGTTAACTTTTGAACCGCTCTCTCAATCGGCGTGATATTTGCAGCAGGGACCAAAACCGAGAAATATAACGTTTCAGTTACGGTTACCGTTTCCTGTTGATATCGGTTTCGTTTTGGTTTATTGCGGTTTTAATTTTTACGGTTTCGCTTACCGGTTACACGTTCCTAAAAACCGTTTCTTTCTTTTTCGGTTTCTCCAGTCATTTGTTTTATTGAAATGCTAGATAGCCGTTTTATAATAAACGGTTTGCAGTAGTCCCAGATATCCACCAACGGTACATTCACAAAAACAAATAACTCGAAAACGTCTTATTACTTCTAATTGGTCAAAAGTTGCACACGTTTTTAGCTCATTCTTTTTCACTACATCTATTTAAGCACAATATACCCAAGCACGCGGCCCCGCACCATACTGGTAGTTGACTTCACATCGCGCGGATGCGCTTACCAAGGCGTAGGATGCCGCTAGCTGCCCGAACATGCGCTGACAACCATATTTTCAACAAGAGTACCCAATTTTTTACATGTAAACCTAAAAAAAAAGTGCGGAGCTTACGATGATGACGTTCAGCCAGTACGTACGAAATTCTTCGGCGTTGGTGCGATTGCGGTACGAGCAGAAAGTTTCGATATATTGCCGACAATGTTTTGACGCGAAGGGCTGTCGTGTCGGCAAAAAAATGCGTCATTGGGCGCCCCAAAACTTGATGAGCGGCTCTAGGAGCCGCTTGTAGTAAAATTCTTATGATTTTGCAAAGTACCGGTAAAGAACGCAATGTTACCGTCATAATCCTGAAACAAGGAGAAATAACATGACGGACTAGAGCGAATCTCCTTGTCTCAGGGTTTAGATTATGATGTTTTCTAACCGGCTCTCCTGCATACGTTCGTTCCTTGCAAAGGTTACCGTGTCGCGGACGGCACAAGCCGATGACCGAGCAGCGGCGCCTCGGCGAGCGTGCACACAGGGGCCGCCGTCGACCGATCGCCGTCTGGCCGGGCTCGCGGCGCGACACTCTCACCCGTACTCGGTGGGGAGCCCCGAAGGTGCGCTCGAAACGTGGAGACGGCGCGATGAAACGAAAGGCAAAGGGCATGTATGCATCACGAACGGGCAAGGCCGATGCATAGTCGTGCACAAACGTAAACAACGGTAGAAAAGTGCCGTCGCTCGCCGCTATGAAATGCGTTCCGCTAACTCCGTAATGCGCGGCCGCGTCCCTTCCTTGCCCCCCGAACTTTCTCTGACTTGACGGCTACTCTGTCGCAAGCATGCCGACGACATCTTTTTTTTTTTCAAATAAAAAAAAATTAAAGAAAAAGATATTTTTGATGTTTACCAAGTTTTGCAACTTACAATTTTTTATAATAAAGGAACGCGAAAATGCAAACACAACCGGCTCCATAAAATTTTGGCTTATACGCCGCAAATAATAACCACTGAAAGGAAGGAAAACTGTTCTTTTTAAACTGAGTCTGGTTGGGTTACACGCGTGTCGAGAAATGAATTTTACGCAGAAAAATATAATTTGTCAGAGCAGTATTGATGGCGCGAGATTTATTTCGAATTCTGCGCTCAAAGTCGATGACGTCACGGAATGGTCATACACACTTTCCACCTCAACGAGATGGTAATGAACTCTCTCCACCACGTGCCCGAAATTACAGGTGACCAAAAAAAATGTGGAAAGGAGGTGACTACCGACTAAATCGCGTCTTGCGCCGTCAATATTGCTCTGAAAAAAGTTGAAGAGAACTTCTCCCCTGTGAAGAGGGAAGCTGGCGCTTTGGGGATTGCTCTGTTGAGGCTTAGCTATATTGGGGATTTGCTATGTTAGGTTTTGGCGCCGCGGTGATATGCGTCGCGCTTGCGTTTGGCTTCTCTTGCTCGATCATCTTCGATGGCATTGGCTCGACGGCACCTGTTAAATTGACGCTGTTGCTCGCTTCAGCGCTCGACGCGGGCGAGGTCTTCGTCGGGGGAGCTTGGTCGGCACTCGAAGTTGTCGAACTGGTTGCAGCGGCAGCGCCGGTTCCATGTTGGCAGCGTGCCAATTCTCGCTTCTGAGCGCGCCGACGCTCCTCATACTCCCGCTGCTCCTCTTTGAACGTACAACACGGAGTGCCACCTATGTGAAGTCTGAAGTCCAACTGATAAGGACAGTGGCGCGATCTCTACGTCGCAGACAAAGGACACACACGATTGGTGGGTAGAGACAGTGACGTTATATTATAGCGCGACTACGCCAATCACGGCGCAGGCTCTAGTGCGCCGCACAGGTGGCCGCCGAAGAGCGCGCGGCATAGCGCAATGTAAGGAGGGAGAGAGACGCCGCGCGTGGCGAGGAGTATTCACGACTCGGGAAAGGGGCAGCGGCGGTGGAGAGGAGTATAAAGTGGGGCATACATCGTTGACGTTTGAAAACTGTTGGTCTGCGCTCGCTCTGTCGCCGGAGACGATTCCCCAGTAAAGCCGCTCTATCCCAGAGCTGTGTATGCAGAGAGTTTGGCCATTCGTTGGAAAGTATAGGAGACAAATGAGGAGGCGCCATTGGCCGAAAGCGGGCTGGGCGTGTTCCAGGGCGTCTCCAGAAATTCAAATGTGACCAACCAGAAGCCAAATAATACCTGGCGGTGGTCGCGAGAAACAAACCTGATAACTGCATTGGACTAACTCTCGATGACTGACAATATGGTACACGTGACGTTTCAATCAGGCTCATCCAAAATGATTGCGGATGAGTGTGACTAGCGGAACGATCGACATAATCCGTACGCCAAGCGCCGAGGGCCGGGAATCTGCCGTCCGAGCGGTCACCTCTGTCCGAGCAAAACAGATCAGCGGCGCATTCGTTTCTTACATCTTCTGCATGATCATGATCAAAACGACACGTGAACCCTATTTTCAACCGTGAAGAGTTACTACACTTCACTCTTATGCGCTTATTAATACCATTTACGAACATAGACCTTTGATCAGAAATGTTTCTCGCTACCACCGCTAGGGGATTCTTTTCTTCTTCTGGTTGGTCAAGAGAGCATGCCAAGCCCTCTTTCCGAGTCTACCGCACGCCCTGGCTCTGCCCGCGCCTCCCATTGACCAAACTCTCTACATATACGGCTCTGCTCTATCCTGGGAAAAGTGTCGCCATTCATTGTTGTGGAAATGTTCAAGACACGTTACGCGCGCCACTTCTGGGAAGAACATGGGGTCTGAAATCTAGCTCAGTGCTGCGCTGTGCCACCATGATCTTCCCAAGGGCTGCACGTTGCACGTGCCTTGTGTACAGGGGCGGATTTAGAGGGGGGGGAGGCGTGGAAACTGGAAGAGGGAAGGGGGTCTTAAACATATGATTTGCTGACCAACACCTGAACCACCCCCCTCCTCAAGAAATACCTGCGTCCGCCCCTGCTCGTGTATCGATTCGACAGTTGACTATCGATAGTACTATCGATAGTTTTTCGTTCGTCGACTATCGATAGTACTATCGATAGTTTTTTTTACTATCAATAGTCAGATTTCTGGTGACTATCGATAGTTTTGCACCACTAGAATCGACGCACCTTGCGGTACTTTTAAAACATGAAGGGACTTTATTCCCCAAAACATAATGCCATAAGCAACATCGCTGTTAAAAAAAAAAATACATCAATTTTTTTTACACCACTTTTCAAAAATTATTTTTTAGTCCATCTAAAGAAAAGATAGAGGTTCGAACAACGAATGCGTGTTTTAATTATATTGTTTAAAAAAATTTCTTTTCTGTGGCCCTTTAAGTCTCGATAGTTTCATACTGAAACAATAGTTTTATTAAGGTGGGATTTGCTGCCAAAAAGCTGAACCGAAAAAAACGCATTCGAAATGTTCGAACCTCTATCTTTTCTTTAGATGGACTGAAAAATAATTTTTAAAAAGTAGCTATGCAGTGTAAACGAATGAAATTTTTGGGAATACTCTATACTCTGCTTCACCTTGTGTTCTACCGCAGGAAAGGCTACAAGCGCGAGCTCCTTGCTCTAGGGCACATCTCGGCGGCACAAGCTCTCGTGCACCAAGGGCAGCTGCCAACGCTATGAGCTCGTGCTTCTGCGCCTTCGCTGCGGTACAACATAAGGTGAAACGGGAGTATAGACTATTGGCAGATGCAACTAGCGACAATTTTCAAAATCAACTTCTTTTCTCAGAAAATTTATTTTTTCTGGGTAGTGTCCCCGCTTAATCTGGTATCAGAAGACTATCCATTCAATATTTTCATCATCACATATATTTTAATAAAGTAAAAATAAAACGTTCAGCTCTTCCATCTCGTGAAGAAGGAAGACCAGCGGAGCTGTACTCGATACACGTGCCGCAACGCGCATGCGCCCGTTTCCCGCTTCTTCTCGTCCGACACGCCGCCGATTGTGGATACGTCTCGCGGCGAATCGGTCGCAAGCCACGTGACGCCAAGCGGGTAATCCACGAGCTCCCTCCGGAACCTCGCCGTCGCGCCCGGAAACTGTTCAGCCGGCGTGGAGTGCACGCGTTGCCCGGCGCTTGCGCCTGGCCTCAGTGGCACGATCGTCGTCCGTCGCGTTGGCCCGCCGGCGTCGCCACATCGCTGGTTCTGTTCTCGGCGGAGGCTTTCCAGGCGAGCAATGTGCTCTTCTTTGGCAAGGGAATCTGAAGCGCTCGGCGCAGTGGAAGTCGAGGTGACAGCGGCTTTGCGGCGGTTGCGGACCTACTCGCGCTGCTGCGTACGTCGCCGCTCCTTCCGCAGCCAGTCTTCTTTCCCCGAAAGGGCGCACGGCCCACCCATCCTAAGTCCAAACCCGAAACTGATAAGAGCGTAGGAAACAGCGCGCAAAACAGACGAGGACGAAGAAACACACCTGACGAGCGCTGCGCTCGTTACGTGTGCTGCTTCTTGTTGTCGTCTGTTTTCGCGCTGTTTCCTACTATGAACTCCCACCAACGCGCCCAACTATCCATTCTTCTATGATATCTGGAAAGGTTGCCGCCATCTACGAGCGACGGCAGCAACCAGACTGGTTGTGTGCTTGCTGCCGTCGCTTATAGATGGCGGTAGCTGTCCAGGTAGGTTTGTGTCGACAGGCATTTGATACCGGACACAATCCTGGGGAACCTAGCCCTTACGGGATACACCCCCTGGGAGGGTCAACTTTTGAACCCTTGGCTTAAAATTAATGAAATTTACAGGGTAGGCTGGTGGTCATGCTAGAGGGTGCATGACAAACTTTCAGGTCTGTCGGTTAAGTGGGAAGGAAATTAGGGCAGCTTCTATCAGCAACACCCCTACATTGTTTAGTTAATCTATCGTCGGAAAACTATCACAATATTCAAGATTTTTATTCGCTAGATATGTAGCAGAATGCCTAGGAGGTGCGCCTATGGAAAGTTTTTTGTAAAAAGTCATTGATTTCTATCAATTTTCTCTTCTGCAAAATTGGTCAACTTTTTGGTCTTCTGTGTCTCCGACAAAATGTCAACATTTTTTATAAAAGACATTCGTAAAGTGACAAACAAACTCCATAGGCGCATTCCTTATTAAATTTTAGTCAGGAAAAGTGAAGAACAAGCCTTCCCTGTATTGCCATTATCAAACGATAGATTGACTAAAATGGAATTTATACCAAAAAGTGGAACGGAGAAAAATGTGTTCAAAGTGCTCCAAACCCTACCTTTTCTTTAGCTTCGGTGGACAGAAAATAATTTATAAAAAATTAACTATGCAGTGTAAACTAGTAAATATTTCTGGGAATACTCTCTGGATGTAGATGGATGTAAATATGTAATTTTTCAAAATCAATGTTTTTTGTAGAATTTTTTTTTCTGGGTAGTGTCCCCCCTGCAGTGGCATTTTACAGCTCCGCTGTAAAACGCCACTGCTCGGAACCGAAACTGAAACTGGACTGGGGAGGAGGAAGAAATGTAGAGAAGGAGAGAGTTGCCGGAATCTCGTAGCTAAACCCGACCCCGTTTTTTTTTTTCTTGTATTTTTTATTGTGGCGACGAAAACAGCAGACGAAAAATGTGTACGTTGCACGTGGCAGAAAAACACAAAAATCAAGCACCTCGTGCTGGTAAAATGAGCGATGTCTTCAGCTAGGAGAGGGACCATGTTGTACGGAATAAATCCTAATTGTTTTTGATTGGTGAACAATTTCTCTTTTGAAGCTAGACAGACTCGCTGGTACCGCTAACAACAGTTATGAAGTAAAGATCTCACGCCCATCTTCACAGCCGCCATCACTTAGACCGCTTTGTTCAGCCATCCAGCCCATTACTCCCGCGATACAATGCCATGTTGAGAATTACGAAAAGAACGCACAGAGTGTCTCTGGTTCTCTTTGCAACCTTTTATTTTTTTCAATCAATGTATTTGCAGTTTTTTGAAACCACAAAAAAAATAGGTTTCAGCTTTTTTTAATTTTTTTTTAAAATATTGAGTGTGTGCCTTCACTGACCCACGACTTTGATTATATTTGATCTGTGTGCCTAACTCATCGAGAACGGCACGCATGTGAGAACAGAGAAGAGAGTAGTGAGCGTGTCTCAAACCTGCCAGTTCTCGATCGGCAGTTTTCTGGTGAAAAGAAAACTAATTTCAAGTTGCAAATTGTGTTCTGGGTAGTTGGGTTCTCATATGTCATGTTACATAAGGTTGCCACCTGCCCGGTTTCTGACCGGCCCGGCCGGTTTTTAGAGAGCAGGCCGGTTGCCGGTCCGTAGAGTAAGACCGGCCGTCATTGGCCGGTTTTTTGACAGCCATCGGCGGACGCTTAGCTTATTTTTTGCGTTTTTTAGACAATTTAACAACTGCACAATAAATATTTGTCGACAGAAAAAAGAAGTCTAAAGTTACACAAACACCGTCAGGACACGTGATTAGAGAGAGTACGCGGGCGAGCGCGGCAGGAGAACTCCATGAGACGGGGGAAGGGGGGCGGGAGGGAGGGAGGGAGGGGGAAGAGGGGTACGGTCAACACAAAACAAAACGACCACCGGGGGCACGGCGGAAAGCTGGAAAGCCGGAAAATAAGGGAAAGCGAGAACAAGCAAGACGCCGGGGAAACTCAGCGACAGGCCCTCCCGATGGCTGAGCCTTCTGGGAGGTGTTGGTTTTCTTAACGATTGTCAGCATCTTGACAAGGACACGCACGGCGCTTCATCCGTCCACTGTGACGGGTGGCGTATGCGCTTTCCCAACTTTCCCCTTCGACTACACACGGTGTAATATTGTTGTTGTTACTTTAGATCCTCGTTGTTTTTCCCTCCCTCTTCATTCTCCATTTAATTGTTTAAGTGCCAAGACCAGAGAAACGCGCCGACGATGTCTAGGAAAAGCTGAGCGTCTCTCGGAGCTGTTGTCACTTAACTGCCCTGCCCTGCCCTCCCCCCCCCGTTGAAGGGCCGGTTTTTTTTCGGGGAAAGGTGGCAACCCTAGTCATGTACAAATAAAAACCTCGGCGAGCATAAATACCCTGTCAGTGTCCCTTTAAGTATACCTATCCTATTCCGCCAAGAATCCACAGCCCATCTCCTCTTCATTCGTGTCACATATACAAACTGGAAAGCTCCAACAATTCGTTAGACAGGTCTCATTCATCTAAAAGCTTTCATCCAATGTCCAAGACGTCCAAATCACAACCTGTTCTAACTAATGAAGACATACTAGAAGACTAATGACCAGTGGCAACTCATGTAATAACTACGGCCTCTCCAGGCGAACTTACCGACTTTCCACTGAAATTTTCTACCGCACATGCTTTCGTCACTGATGAGAAACAACCACAGCAGTGGGTTTCCCAACAAAATGAGCAGCTCAAGGGTATGCAGTTTCGTGAAGGATTGCTGTGCTGGTTAGTGCTTTTAAAAGCTCTCGTTTGTCTTTAAAAGCAATGGCTTTACGGGCAACACTTTGCAAAGATTTCGAGCTCGTGAGCTGTCATCGCCGCTATAAAAAAACACTTCTCTCCCCTCTTAGCGTGAGGAGAAGGAAGTCAGGACTTCCCATTGGCAAAGAAGGCAGCCCTGGCGTCTCGCCAAGAATGGCGCGAGGAAGGGAGAATCTTTGTGTCGTCTGCTTCAAACAGTTGTTTCCAAACATTTCTCGTGTTATGCAAAATCCCACTTTGGCAGTATCCAGTTGCTATGCGTAATGTTGGATGGTTTTAGAAACTTCCACCATGCTTACCCACTTCCTTCACGGATCACTATGTGAATTAACCACGTCGCACCTCCGTCCTCAGGTACGGTATGTGACGGCACCATTCCACCCGCATTGCACGACCGCGCTACAGTTATCGCTTCTGTTTTCTTCGCTCATTGTGGGCAAAAAATATGACTTTCTTTTTTAACATTAATGCCACTGTTGCTGTAATGCTTTGCTATTCTTGCCATGCACAAGCTATCGTCCGTCTAGGTGCTAATACCGTGGTAGCCCACAACTTCGTGCTGTTCACCGCGATGATTAGAAGATGCAAGAACGTCCCTTCCTGCTCTCCGGGCATTGCACATTCCAGATAATCTGCGGTCAAGAGTAGACACGCCGTTCCAGAAATGCTATTTTTGGTACATCTTCGGTTGTGAACATGGCATTTAAAATATGCGTGAGCACGCGTGACCACGTTCATTCCCTCACGGTGCTTGGAATGCATGCTTGACTGGAGTGTTTAGTGTCCTCAACTCCCCACGCTTCGAAGGCGGTCCTAAAGTGGCAACAGATTACAACGCAGAAGCCAGTGTGCTGGTCGTTGGATGTCGCAGTCCTGGCGGTTGGTCATAGAAGTTAATGGCGAGAAGGGCGAGCGAATGCTAGTGTCATTGTCGTCTCAGCGCCCCAAATTGCGACTGTGGAGGCCTTTGTGGACTGTCGAGCTGGAAGGCGACCTCCAGCAAGACAGGCACCTGTCGCAACCGCTTTTCCGGCTGTGCCACCACCGGGATTGCGGCGGGTGGCAACACGATACTTCTACGACGTCAGTAGGCGGAAATCGGGGGACCACATTCGGAGGCCGCGATAAACACGCGCGCTCAGAAACGCGTTCCGGGCAGCATAGTTTTGTAAAAGGTGGGACAGGGACTGCCGTGGGCACCTGGCGCCGAGTCTTAGTGTCTGCTTTGTCTGGGCAGGGCAGCTGAAGCAGTTCCAGCCGAGCGAGCAGTTTGCGGATCGCAGGCATCCGCACGTCATGGCACGCACCTACTTCTACCTCAACGAGGCCCAGTGTGAGAAGAACATGGACACCTTCCTGAAGTGCATCGACGCCGTCGCAGGTGGGGACTTCCCTCTCTCAAAATTACCGAATCATGCAGATGTTGAATAAGTTGACTGATTCCATCCAGCCATTTTCATCTAAAGGAGAATGAAGGAAAAACATGTTAAAAAAAATAAAAGAAAGCTGCAATATTTATATAATTTAATTATTAATTATAGGCAAATATAGTGGCATTCATTGAAGAACAATGTTCGAAGAAATGTCAGTAAATGGCGCATGATACTAGTCCCAGTTTAGAGTGTGGACACGAGCAGGAATGGCTGAACGAGAAAGAGGTGCACCTATGGTGGGACCAGCCATTAAAAGTAGAGAGCGTGGCTTGTGCAAAATGAAAATGCTGGAAGAAAGGACGGTAAAGTCAGTTGTCTCCCTGTGAGCAGTTTTATCGGCATCGCCACTCTTCGGGCGGCCAGAAACCATTACAGACCACACTAGCAAGTACAGTAATTTTGGTTGCCTTTTGGCAGCCATTGAACACGCGTGAACGGGGTTTGCCACAGGGACGTCTGACACTGTGCAGATGCCACCAAGGGCACCGGACTGGCAGCCATCAAGTTGACAGCCTTGGGACGGCCTCAGCTTCTGGTGAGGAACTTGGCGCAGCATGGCCTATGTTGCATTTTGTGCCATTGAACTCCTAATCAGCATCATCAGCATCATCATCCTGGGAGGGACGAGCCATGCCCTTCGATGCCCCAAGCTGCGCTGAACAAAAGGCAGAAGATGCACAGACCGATTGTGGAAACATTTGTTTCATTTCTAAGCATGCTGCTTTAGCTTAATTGGTCTCCGAGGCTCATGTGGGTTTTGTGTTGTCATCGTGGCATTCGACTGCATCCAAGGTATTTTGAAACGAAACATGTTCAGTGTGGTCGACGTTTTTCCACCTTCCTCGCTACGACAAATTATGCCTGTACGTACATGAAAATTCGAGTGGCCCAAATCTCTTCACTGCTACCATAATTATTTAAATGTAAGCCAACAATTTTTTTTTATCTTATCCTTAAAGTAGGACGTCGGTGCCCATGATTGACCGACCTGCATGAGCAAAATTTCCAAGCCCATCACGCTAATCGCGATATATTAATCTGCTTCTCCAAGCACGTGGGTGGGAACCGGTGAAGCTTAATGCCAGTAGCGCGGCATGAGTGTCATGGCATGGAAGTGCATGGCTGGCCATTCTGGAAGTTCGGACAATGATGTGGCCGGCACAGTCAAAGAGTGAGCTTTAGCCAAGGAGGGCTACTCGGAACACTGTGAAATAGATACTTGTCTGAATTTCCTTCCCTTCTACATCCTTAAAGGGGCACTAAGGTGGTTTCTGGGACTGCCTACTAATCATTCTAAAGTCTCAAAATTAGATGGGTATGTGTCCCATTTCAGTATTAAAAACAAGAGGTTGCAACATGCCTGTTTTTTTACGATTTGGCTCAGAAAGCAGAGGTTGCCAGCAGATGTGCAACAGCCAGTCGCGAGTGATTGCTTCCGCGCACAAATCGCACGCATTAGGAAACCAACCCACCGTTGGTCAGCCCTCTTGTTGTGCAAGAGGCGATCACTCGTGATTGGCTGTTGCACGTCCAACGGCGCCTCTAATTTCGACACCGAATTGCTGAAAAAGGGCTTGTCGCAATTTTTTTATCCTGTCTTTAATAGAAAAATATGATGCGTATCAATCTAACCTTGGATTGTTTTCAGAATGATTAGAGCTTGTATATTAAGTCACAACCGTTAACAGACAATTTCAGAAACCATTTTAGTGTCCCTTTAAGCATTACGTTTGACTTATACAGATTTGAATGTGCTTTTTCTTGTTCTTGTTGAGTTCTTTAACGGTAGGGTCGACCCCCATTATTCGAGTAAGCATGGTAAGCGGAATTTCTCTTGGTGGATAAAACTCCGGGGTCGTCGTTAACTTCTGTTTCTGGCTTCGTTCTAATTTGCCGACCAAGTTGGTCAGGTCAGTATCATCTAGACGACGAGGCCTGCGCATGGCGACCCCCCGGAGAGGGGACGGCTTTGCGCCGTGGCTGACACGCGTGTACCCGCTGCAGATCCAGCTGAGCGAGGTGGTGGTGCACACGCGCAAGTTCTTCCGGGAGGTGACCGGGGCAGACAAGGCGATGGCCCTGTCCACGGTGACGCCGTCAAACATTGAGCAAAAGGTGCAGGTGTCACCCAGCGAGAGGAAGGCGTTCGAGCAGTGGCTGCAGAGGATGGACTTCGACCGCAACGGGTGAGTGCCTCCTCCACACTTGCTCATGAGTACTCCGGCACTGCGGTGCCCAGAACGCCGATCTCTGATTGGCTTTGATTGGAAGGACAGTGGGTAAAGACCCCAATGCTAGAGGCCTCGAGGTCTACCCACTATTTTTTCAATCGGCCAATAAGAGCTCGGCGTTCTGACATCATCGCAACCCCTGTGCAAGGAGCAGACCACCTTGCGCTCCGCATTGCATCCTCTTTCACTCGTGCGTCGAAAGGGGTCTCAAACTGGTAGCAAATGACGTCTCAAAAGTCAGCAGTGTCGCACCGTCCGACATCGCGATCCTGGCGGTCGGGCGTAAAAGTTCTGGCAAAAATTAAGAGAGAATGCGAGTGTCTTCGTCATGTAAAAATCGAGGGATCACTTTCTACGACGTGGCAAACATGCCAGTCAGAGACGCGATCGAGGCACAATACAGTGAAACCCGTTTAGAACGAACCCACGTACAGCGAATTATTGTCGATATCGAACTCATGGAAAATTTAAATAAAAATTCATGTAAAAAGTATGTTTTATAACGAACAACCTATTGGCTATATCAAACTTTTCCCCGGAAGGCTTCCAAAACGCGCAAAAAATCGCCTTCTAGCCTGTCCCTTCCCACCAAAAATATGTCGGAACGAAAGAAAATTCCAAAAGCTCAAGTTGCGAACAAAATTGAGCGAAGAGAACGATTTAGAAGACGAGAAAGCTAAAAATGCGCGCTGCACGCACGCGCACACAAAAAAGTTTTCATCCCAAAGCGTTTGTTCACGAAGAGAAAGCGATTCAAAAGGGGAGATAAGCTACAACAACAAACTCTGCACGCATACAAAAAAATCTTTTAAGCGCATTGTTACAAGTCGGAAGTGAAGAGATGAGAAAGAAAGAGAAGCTCTCGCCTTATGATGATGAGTTCGCGCAACGAACTCATCATAAAAGTTAGTTGATAAACATTTTCTTGTTTTTTTGCTATGTCGAACTACTTGCTATATCGAACTGATCGTAGCGTTTCCTGCTGTTCGTTATAAACGGGTTTGACTGTACATTTACAGCCCATCTTTCCCGACGCGTCGACCACGGCGAGTGGGGACAAAACAGACGGCACGGCCAAGGCATCCTTCTAACCTCTTGTCACCTGTAACTTGTCCCTTCCAACCTGTTGTCTTTCCCCCCTTGGTTTAAGATGTCTGTACTGTATTCTCGCCTTATCTTTTTTAGCCTATGCTATGGCAGGGACTGTGGAGATGAGCTATTCTGAGCCCTGCATGCCTTTGCTTTACAAAGGTTAATCGGTCTCACAAAGCGACACTTGTAGGGGCACAAGCTCTTTATTTTATTTTCGGTGCAGATCCTTGGTGAGGGGACTGCATCTGATCTCGCCCCATCCGGCTCAAAAATCCACTTGCTTTGTCGACAAAGTCGAGTCTCACTTGTCCAAATTTCTCTGTCTGGCTGTTTTCAGGTGAAAAATTGGTCGGTTAGTAGGATCAGGGATGAGCGAGTGTTGGCAATGTCCATTCCCGGGTTGTGCCGTTCGGTTATGTGGAAACTTGGTTTGTTGGGCGCTGGTAAAGTGGTGCACGACTGAATCAACAAAGCTGGAGCAGTCTCCATGATGGAATTGCTTTAACTTGTTTTATCACATCTCTGGCGACAAGTTTTCTGCCCTCAACTTCATAATCTTACCAGCCCGCAAGCGGCTTCTTTAGAAACTTCTGCAGCACAGGTTGTTTTCGGAGGTCTTGGGGTGATGTGCCTGTTGTCTTGTGCAGCCTGATGAACATCTTCTCTTGGAGCGGCCTGGTGGACACCAACCACTTTATCTCGGATCTCTTCAAGGTTCCCAACCTGCAGGTGGGTGGGACTCGTTGTCCAGCTGCCGCCTCACACTACAAACTCGACCAGCTGCACAGCCTCAGATGTGAACTGGCCGTTGGCACAAGACTGGAGCTCTGCCCGGGCCAAGCGGCGCGCATTGTTTTTGGGGCTGGCCAGGGTCGGGTCTGGGCTGGATCCAGAGCCGAGATATGTTTAATTTTCCAACGTCGGCTCGCTTTAGGTTGGGCCGGAACCTGAGTCGATTAAGACTTTGAGTCAATAAGCGCACACCGGGTTGGGCCTGAAAAAGGTAGGCCCGTGGAGTGCTCTCCACAAACCCCGCTATACACCATATTCTCGACATGCACGGCAAAGCGCAGCTTGCATGAAGCAAATAGAGTTTTTCAATTGGTTCATCTGCTCAGCATTGCCATCTTTGTTTCTAAAACAAGCAAGGTCACGGCTGTTGGTACCGCAAGAATGCCGCCACTTGTCAAAAGCACCAGGGTATGACCCGCATCTTGCAACTCCAGGTTGGCAAAGGTCGTCGTCTTTTGTGCAGACGGGACGGATGGAGCCCATCATTTCTGCCCTGACCGAGGAAGAAGAGGAGATGTTCCGCAACATGATGCGCCGAGTCCACACAATAGCCAGGGTGAGGCCCGCTCTGAATCGTCTTTCACAATTGGTTTAGGTACCAAAAGTGTCGTGTAACACGAAGTGACCGGAATGCCTTTTTGCAGGGGTCCCTACTATGTTGTCTTGACTCTTTTATGAGGGGCTGCTGCAGTTACTTGTAGGAGTGGAAATCGTTCTAAATAACTTTACAGCAGTTGCCTCAGCTCAGTGTTAGGTTTTCCCTTTTTCTAGCAACTATTACCATCTTCAGATATTATTTTTATCCCTATTTATTTCATTAGTGTATTATACTTATATTAGCAGCGATTTGTATAGACCAGAGTTTGTGCTCTGTTGCTGCCTCAGTTTTTTTCAGAGTGCTGGGAAAGGGGTCAGGGTTTGGTAAGGTTATTTTCTTTGGCAAGACCAGTTGTTCGATTAAAAGGTCTGTTTTTCTGTCTTGAGGGCTCTGGGGCATTGCATATCGGTCATGCATGACTAGTGAAATGAGTAAAACAGCACACACACTTACTGTTCGCAAGTGTGTGTGAATTAATTGAATGCTTGCTAGAGCAGGCTGTCTTAGAGGGGCACTGACAGGGTATTTAGTACGCTCGCCGAGGTGTTTATTTGAATGTGATTCAAAAGAGCCCAACTACCCAGAACACAATATGCAGCTCGAAATTCGTTTCCTTTCTGCCCGAAAGCAGCTGTTCGAGAATTGGCCGGTTTCAGTCGCGCTCACTCTCTCTTCTATGGTCATGTGGCATTCAAATTATGTGTACCAAATACATCCAAAGTCGGAGGTCATCTAAGACACACATTCAATATTAAAGACAGAGAAAGAATATGAACCCCATTTTTGTGGCCTCCGAGAAGCTGCAACTATGTTGATCGAAAAAAATGTTGCACAGATCACAGGAAGTGCATGTACGCATCATGTCTTAATATGGCGATGTACCGTGGACTGGACAACGTGATGGTGGCGCACGACGGACCAACGTTGCGATGGACGTGGAGCCGCTACATCGGAACTGACGTTTGTGGTACACCGGCCAATCGATCTTCAAGCGCAGAACATCGAGTGGAAGGGGCAAAACAATCGCACGACAAACGGTGCACGTAACTTCGTCGTCTGCTTCACACGCCGGAGAAGCGGAGAAAAACAAAAATGAGGTCGGTGCAGCTGCGTGACTTCCGTGCCTTGAGCTTCCATGCTAGTGTTTTGGTTTCAGTTTCGAGCAGTTGAGTTTTTTTGGCTTTATTAAGAATATATGTGACTGTGTAGAAAAATATTGATTGGATAGTCTCCTGACACCATATTAAATCCCATGGTAAAAAATGAAAAAATAAATAAAGACATTCTGGGAGGTTGTTAATGTTTTTTCACGGCTGGTTCACACAATTGTGACTACTTGTGGCCGAGTGTGTTAAAACCGCCTGTGGTCTCTTAGTCTTAGGACGAAAATATGCACTGGCGCCATCTATCGTAGTCGTGGAATGCGATTCCTGTGTATTTTAACTTTTTTTGTCCATCATTCTTTTCCAAATCTTTTGACAATGTTATAAACAACCATTTCTCATAGATGATGCATACGATTGACCGTTCGCTTTGATGAAGTGCAGTTCCAGGGTCACCTCATAGATGGTGTTAGCATGCCAGTGTGTTCTCTCATTGTAGTAAATCACAAGAAATTGTAATTACTTGGTCGTAACCAGCCTTTAATCGAATCAATTGCTAGAACAGGCCTTCTTAAGGGCAGCTCTGCTCAATTCAGAAAATTTTGGGATAATAAGTGATTTTAGATTAAAAGCACTAATAAAAGACACTACGTCATTTGCTTTGCAAAAAGTGGGATATATATTAAAACTTACTTTAAACGTGAGCACAAATTGAAACTGAAACCTCGTCACCGTCTGGCAACATTTGCCTAGGGCCGCCTAAAGACATGGCTATCACGTGGTACAAGAGGTCCCGTCATACCTACTCCACAACGACAGGTGGGAACAGGGCAGGTCCGGTGGGCCTTTGTTGGGGTGGGCGTGTGCCAGGCGCAATGTCGTCTGCACTGCACTCTTTACCACGTTTTGGTGTCTACATTATTCGACGACGTCTGCACAACAGCAGCATTAATTTGCGCACATAGTGTGAACGAAGCTCCAAGGGACAATAATCACAAACGGTGAGATGACGATGGCGGTTGTGACGCATCGAGATGGCGGTAACAACGGGATGGCCGGACGGCTCTTAAGAAGCGCACAGCACAAGCACGTTTGCCAATCCCGTAGACACCGCTCAGCGTCAAGGGAAACGTTGCTGACGTTACCCTTTACGCTTGCCCGCAGAAGTAAAAACAAACAAAAAGGGGCAATGGTGATTGACGTTTAGCTCAATGTTGGTTACGCCAACGCCGTAGCCTTGACTGTGCTATTGGTTGCACCTCACTTTGCCTTCTAGAGTCAGCCGATTTCGGCGACTTGGCGCAATGCAAAGTTTGGCGGACTGTTTTAGAAAAATCGAGACAGAACTGGGTTGTAATATTTGACGTCTGGTCTTCCTAAGTGACACTGAAGAGGACTGCATTGTTTTTTCTTAACGAAGTGTTTAGCGTTACGTCCGACATAACCCAAGTTACGTCCAAATCTCCGCCTTCCCAAGGTTCACAGGGGAGAGAGAGGAGGGCGGGGAAGAGGGTTAGGTATACGTGTTTCAGTGCTCCGTCCGGACGTAACGCTAGCCACAGCATTTTTTAAACAAAAATAAAGCTGAGTTGTTTTTTCAAGAGACACTGACACCCCCAAAAATGCTTTTTGATTTTTTGTTAGGCGATTTAATATGATGTCGGACACCACCCAATCAATATTTTGCTGAAGAGTCACGTATATTTTTAATCAAGCCAAAAACTAAACTGCTCAAATCTGAAACATGAGCACAGAAGCTCACGGCTAAATGTCACGTGGTTACACCCTACCGCATTTTATTTTTCTCCGCTTCTCCGGCATGTGAAGCAGATGAAAAGAAGTTGCTTGCACCATTTATCGTTTGATTGTTTTGGACCTATGTCCCTTCTACTGCAATGTTCTGCACTTCAAGATTGATTGGCCGATAGCATGAACGACATTCGAAGTAGCGGACCCTCGTCCGTCGCAATGTTGGTTCGTCGTGCGCCGCCATCGCGTTGTCGCAGCCCGCAGTATGTTGCCATATTGAGAATGGACACTGAACCTCCTATGATCTTTGTAATATTTAGTTTTGATAAGCGTGAGCTCACTACTGGCCGAGGTTGAGCAGTTTTGCCCACGTGGTTCGTATAATGAGCCGAATGCTTCGATGTGCGTGCGAACCGAAACTGACTCACACGGCGCACAGCTGGCGCTGATCGATGAGCCGCCGTTGCCGCGCGCTCACGCCGCCACGCGGTTACGCCGGCCACGCCCGCCTTGCCGGAATGCACAGTCCAGGGTAGGAGCTGATCGTCATCAGCCCACTGGCCCCAGACAGGCACTGGCCTCTCTGGCGTCGCCCAGCTGATCCGACAAATTCGCATTGCAGGATAAATAATGGGCCAAAAGTTTTTTCTTCGATGAACATTAGTTTTGAGACATGCCTGTCCTAATTAGGCACCAAACAAATATTTTTGTGTTAGGTTCAGTGTCCTTTTAAGAATGTACATGTACTTCCTGAGATCTAAGCCACCGCAATTTTTTCAATCAACGATTCTGCATTGTTTTGGAGGCCACAAAAATGGGGTTTGTATTCTTTTCTATTTTCTATATTGGATGTGTGCCTTAGAAGACCCATGACTTTGAATATATTTGTGTACAATAGTTTGAACGCCATGTGGCCGTAGAAAAAAGAGTGAGCACCGATTGAAACCGGCCAATTCTCGATCGAAACGGAAACAAATTTCGAGCCGCAAATTATGTTCTTAGTGTTAGGGCTCTTATAGGTCATGTTCAAAAACCTTGGCGAGCATAAATACCCCTGTCAGTGCCCCTTAAAGGTCGTCTGGATCTGTGATCTGAGATGCGAATGGCGGAGGGACTGACGGAGCCTGCTTCCCCAGACAGCCCAGGAGAAGGGCGTGCGGGTGATGGTGGATGCAGAGCAGACATACTTCCAGCCAGGCATCAGCCGCATCACCATGGAGCTGATGCGCAAGTACAACCGGGAGAAGGCAATCATCTTCAACACGTACCAGTGCTACCTACGCACCACCTACGACCACGTGGTGCGAGACCTGGAGCTGGCCCGGCGCCAAGGCTTCTTCTTCGGCGCCAAGCTGGTTCGGGGCGCCTACATGGAGCAGGAGCGCCTGCGGGCCAAGACCCTGGGCTACGAGGACCCCATCAATGCCACCTACGAAGACACCAATGCCACCTACCACAAAACCCTGACGGAGTGCCTCAGGCAGGTGGCACAGCAGAAGGAGCGCAAGACCATTGCCATCATGGTGGCGTCCCACAACGAGGACACCGTCCGCTTTGCAGTCAAGCAGTGAGTATGTGTGAAGAGTTAAGGGGGTAAGGGCTGGTCTGGATGATGGGCTTTTGCTGAGACAGTGGTGTCCTTGTCTGCACTTTACCTTTGTGTTTCATGAAAAAATCTGACTGTCCGCATTACAAGAGGGGCTGGATATTTTCATTTTCTTTTTGGGGATTTGGGGGGGGGGGGGAGAGAGGGGGAGGGGAGAGAGAGAGAGGTTGGACCCCAAACCCTGCTTGTGCCACTGCTGCATGCCCTGCCGAACGTTTTCTGTTGTAGACCACCCTCCTTATAGACATGCGTCCACTTTCTCTCGGCACAAACAGTCAGCCAGTTGTCGGAGTGCAGCAAAGAACGAAGCTTGGTGGATGCTTGTTTTAAAGAAAAAGGATCTGTGCTAGGTACTGGAAAAGTAGGCCTACAAAAAGAAAAAAAGTATGTCTGAGTGATTGTGAGTATATTGGATAGATAAATTCAATATATCGATATATTGATAAATAAATCCTTTACCTTTTTTTTTTTGCTTACCATAAAATACCAAGCAAGAGCCTACCCAAATGTTGGAGATAATAATAAAAAATGGTAATGGGCACTTGTTAGGCCCGAGAGCAGATAATCAGAAGTCTACATTCTCGTTTGAGCCAAACTGCTCTCATCAAGCCTGCTTTGCTCTGGTGCTCTTGCATCAAGCTTCACCACTTTGCACCGGCGTGCCAGCAGCAGTGGCCGACGTGGAACATCCGACGACCAAACACATCTGGGTTTGGTCGATGGACTCCAAAATTTTGCGTGCTCCTATAGGTCGATATTTCTTCATTGCATTGATAGATTGGCCCTAAATCTTAAATACCTGTTCCAAGAGAATGTCTACCTGTATTTGAATACCCTAATTATCCAGCTCTCCTTTGCCGCAAGAGCCAAGGTGAAAAAAAATTGTGAGAGAGTCGATTCCTGTATTGTCCACAAACTGACAAAATCGTTATCAGCTGTTACAATTTATCAAAAAATTCTGAGTTTTTAGCGGTTTTATTTTGCAATTTCCTGAAAAGCATAACAAGGTTTTACTTTTTTTAATAGTTTTATGGAAATAAAGAAGAAAAAGCAAGCAAAGAGTGCTAGTCTCACTGTAAATGGTGCAGTCACCATCATTTGTGCATTAATACGGTGGATAATTTCTTAAGTTGGTCCGACGCCTGTGCCATCAACAGAGAATATATAGCTCATTTCACTTCATGAATGAGCGAAGCCGATGCTACAAGCACGAGCATGTTGCCCCGAACAACACTTGTGCCGCACAAACAAATGTGCGTGGCAGGAACGCTGAAAGCCCGGAGCTCACTCTTGCAGCTTCCACTATGTTTGCAATTAAAGCAAAATGAAGTACAAGTAGAAGCTCGGAAACCTGGGTCCTCCGCAAGTGTCTGTGGGGTCCAACCGGCGTCCCGGCCCATGCTCTGCACTTGAGCAGCTTGTCTGCATCTCTTCAGAATGCAGGAGCTGGGCATCCAGCCTTCGGACAAGGTGGTCTGCTTTGGCCAGCTGCTGGGCATGTGCGACCAGGTCAGCTTCCCCCTGGGTGAGTTCTTCTCGTCAGTGCCAAGCCTGGTCGAGGCTGTGCAGCATGTTCCGAGCAGTTAGGACGAATTTGTCCGAGTATGGCTGAGCCATCCCTTGTCTTCGATTGTTTTAAAGGGACCATGGAATTAGTTCTGGGCTGGAATAAATGGTTTTAGATTGGAATTTTACTAATTGCACGTTGTTTAATGGGTTAAGGTAAAACTAGTACATGAAAGTAGAGAGCCAAAAGTCTGCTTTTCGGTACGAAATTTTAAAACTAAAGCCGGCTATTTCTTTCCTTCGTTTGTTTGAAAGTGGTCTTCCTTTCGCTGTGATACGTCCGACTGGCTGGCCAGTTAGTGGAAGGCCGACCATCGGACATCTGGGAGAACTTCCGGTTCCGGTGAAATACTAGTATGTCACGACCACGCAATATCTCATTTCACTTTTGAGTTGAGGAGGAACAAGTCGAAAAATATTTTCATGGTCCCTTTAACTTCTTGCCTACTCATTTTTTTCTTCAAGGAACGTACAGCAATATTTTACTTTTAACGGGCAGTTTGGATTAAAATAAGACAGAAACATTTCCTCGATTTCCGGATGTCATATCTTGCTCTAAGTCAGGACTTCTGGTTCAAGTCCCACAGATTTGCAGACGCCGAAGTTGGTGGAAAGCTTGCAGGATTCACATCGTTTTCATCGCTCCTGTCACTGCCCGTCAAACTATTGTTTGGTTATTAAAAATCGTAAAGGCTGAAGGATTCGTTGTCACATACGCCTGAGCATTAATTCCGTTCATTAGGAAGGATCTGTATCTCTTTGTCGGCTAAAGAGGACCTCCGCGCCAGGGCCATGTTGTTTTAGCGTGAACGCCCACAAGCAACTGCTTTTCTTTACTTGGTCAAATGGAGCATTTTCTCTCTGTTAAACAGCAAAACAAATGAGCAAACTACCCAAGGTAACTTGAGCAACAGGGATGGTTTTGCCATCTGCCAGAGAGCGCGCTAAACAAGCGCCGAAACCGAAAGCGCGAGTCAGACTCGTGGTCGGACTGTATGGTTCGTAAGGGCTGTATGGTTCGTGTCTTTCCACCCAAAACATGTGGCCCTTTATCAAAAAGAGAGTATGCTGATGATAAATAACATCTTCAAAAATTTATTTTTAAAAAACTTTTTCGTTAATAAATTGGATGGGATGAGGTAGTTCTTCGCAGTGGGCTGGAGTGTTTTGTCGCTTTGCAGTTATATTGTCTTTGTTCAATCTAACACCAAACTGCCATAACACCTTGTGGTGCTGTAGCATTTTGAGAAATATATAACTGCAATACACCTACAGATGGTCACCATCGATAGGGAAAAGTGGTTTGGATCAGATAAATACTATTGTCTTTGAATATCGAGTTAACAAAAAATTTTCAGGATTGAGAGAACACTAGGAACTCAAGCAACCCAACAAAATTTAATTATGCAAAAAAAAAAAAGAGAACAAGGTGAGAGGAGATGGACGAGCATGTCCATGCCCTGTCTCGCCGTGTTTTTTAATTTCTGCAAAAAGCTCGATTTTGAAAAATGCCATATTTACATTCACCAACATCTAGAGTGTATATTCCCAGAAAGTTTCATTAGTTTACACTCCATAGTTAATAATTTTATATAAATTATTTTCGGTCCACCAATGCTAAAGAAATGGTAGAGGTTGGAGCACTTTGAACGCAATTTTCTCCGTTCCACTTCTTTGGCATAGATTTCGCTTTAGGAAAACTTTTGTTTGTTAATGGGATCAGAAAGACTCACTCATTGTTTTTCCTGAAATTTTATGGGCAATGCCACTGTGGAATTGTTTTTTGACTTTCTGGATGTCTTTTATAAAAGATGTTAAGATTTTGTCGACGATATGAAAGGCAAAAAATTTGATTTTTCACAACGATGTTAGCATAAAATAAATTACTTTTTGGGAATTTTGTTCTCACAGTTGCTCTCTTCAGACAATCTGCTGCAGATCTAGTGAAAAAAACAAAAAAACATTGGATATTACATTAGTATTCTAACTATAGTTTTCCTAAACAAAGTCAGTGTGTTCCTGATAAAAACGACTATAATTTCTTTTACAATTCATGTACACAGATAAAACTTTGCAGAGCACTCTTCCTCGTAACTGCCAGTATATACATATGCAGCCAAAGGTTCAAAAGTGGACCCTCTTGTTCGACAAAATGTTGGCTCTTGGCTCCTTCGAGTTCCTAAAATTCCACCGGGATGCAAAACAAGACTTTCCACCTCTCGTCTCTGCGGGTTTTCCCTCGGCGATTCCCCGGACGACGTCTGAGGGCCTTCCTCCCTTGCTCTCTCACCCCAGGCCAGGCAGGCTACTCCGTGTACAAGTATGTGCCCTACGGCCCCATCGACGAGGTCATGCCGTACCTGTCACGGCGCGCCGTCGAGAACCACAGCCTGCTGCAGAAGCTCGGCAAGGAGCTGGGGCTGCTGCGACGAGAGATCGGCCGCCGTCTGCTCACGGGGCAGCTGTTCTACAAGCCGCGGGGAAACTACACCCCGATTTAGAGGGACCGGGCACTGTGCCGCCGGTGGTGCCTTCTGTAAAGGATGCCGTCCACTAGTCCTCTAGTCGCCGCAGGCCCCGCAGGTTATGCTGCAGAGAGCCACACTGGCCACCTCTGCGACAGTTCTGCAGACGACACCGGGTGCTGGTGCGAAGCAAAGCTCTACCGTGGGGACCCCGACACAATTTTTATTTTTATCTGCGGTCTCATTTTGCTGACAGTGACAGGCTGTGCCGCATTATTGGCGTGCCAACAATGGGGCTGACGGTTGTGAGGCTACAGAATCTCGCTGCAATGTCCAGCTCGATGTACTTGCCGAACGGCCACATACACGGCGACTGGCCGCGTCTTCGCGCACATTTTCCGCCTTTTGCGCCTACGAAGCACAAAAACTATGGCCCGGCTTTCCGGGGCTGCGACAAATGCTTATAAAAGAGTCTCGCATTGCGTAGAATGTTGCTGCAATCTTCTGTATCTCCATAGGGAATCTCGCATTTTACATTATTGGTGGCTGAAGCAGTTTTTGTATATGGTGAAGAAGCCTTGTTCTGCTTTTGTTCAGAAGCTGCTGCGCATTTTTTATTCGGAGGCTTTGATGGATCGTGATGACAATAAATGTTTATTTAGATGCACACAACGGGTTGTTTGATAGTATCAGGGTGCTTTGATGGCCTTTGGTGCATGTTCTCCGAGACTTCTCAAGTGGTGCACGTGCCAGACCAGACAAGTTTACATCTGGTCGAGTACTTGCATAAATAAGCATGCAGAAAATCTTGAGTTGCAGAATGTGGTGACACGCAGCTAAACCTCATACATAGGGTATGTTGTTTTCAATTAAACCAATAAAAGAGTGCCGAATTCCTGTCGCAAAATTCAGTTTTAACCGAAAAAGGCTGGTATTTTTAGAGCACTACAGCTTAACGAATGGGTGTTAAGGATGAAAGGTTCATCATTCTGCGATCTTGAGATGCACTTTCTTATTGGGTTGTCAGCTCATCATTGGGACTGCCATTTGTATTGTTGGGGAAGGATTGAACAATTCACATCACCTCCTTCAGGTGCGGTGAGCTCAAAGGTTGACATACAGAATCGGCTTCTGCCAGGAAGAAAATTGGTTCCTTCTCTCCGTTCCCTCTCTCTTCCTCTCCACACAGTCTGAGCTACTCCCCACTGAAAGGAGGGTCTACCTCTTTCTCGAATGGAAAGGAGGAATTGAGGGAAAGTTTTCTCCCTTCTGCTCGGCCTTCAATTCGCAGATGAATGTTTGGTGGTGGTTCTTCATTACAAACCAGAAAGGGGAAATAAAATGTTGAGTTCCAAGACGTTTGTGTGTGTCCCTTTTCTGTTCCTCAGTCTTAAGAAAAGATACTTGGTAGACTCTAGCCCATTTCTTCAATGTGCCCGACGCATCTTAGCCCGTGTGTATAGCTGCTTGGCAGCGTTCCGGTGGATCGGTTCAGATTGTTGTTCGTATTTTGTATATGCCAAGATTTTAATAAGAGACGCTTTCTCTAATTTCTTTCTGTGTCGAGGATGGAATTGCTGTCAAAGGCGATGACGTGGCCGGTCTGAGCATGTCCCGCCAGCGTGTTGCCTTGGATGTCTTCCTTTTGCACGTCATACTTATGTCTGCACAGACGTTCGGGAAAGTTTGTTTCCCCCACATATGAGGCGTCGCATTCAGCACAAGGAATTCAGTAAATCAGGCCTTGAGCTCTTTCTTTTGGGGACGGTCCTTCGGAAGAAGAAGAAAATGGCCTAGGGGTTGAGACAGGCTTATGTGTAACTGCGACGCCGTACGGTCTCGGAGCGTGGGCCAGGACCTCACTCGTGTTATGGAGGTACGGGACGCACATGCGGCTGAAGGTGTTTTTGTTCTTGTATGCAGGAGGGTGACAAAGTTTTTTGTATGTCTTGTTAACGAATCTTGTGGGGTAGTTGTTTTTTGGAAGGTCTCGTTTTATAAGATCGACTTCTATCTTCAGTGACTTCTTTGTTGAGCAGACCGTGGAAGCGCGTTGAAAGAACACCGACACCACAGAGGATTTGTGAGCTGTGGGGTGGTCTGACAAGAAGCTTAGGTAGCGATCACTACCTAAACTTCTCGTCCGGTCATGTCATCGCCTTTGACAGCAAATACATCCTCAACAGAGAAAGAAATTAGAGAAAGCAGCTCTTATTGGAATCTTGGCATATACAAAATACGTACAACAATCTGAACCGATCCACCGGAACGCTGCTAAGCAGTTATATACACGGGCTACGCTACGCCACACACAAACATAGAAGAAAACAATACTGAGAGAAAGAAGAAAAAAACAACACATTGCTACCTTTGGGCCCACATACAGTCACCCGTGAACAAGGAACTGAGCCGGCTTTGAAACATCAAGCACATTGAAGAAATTGGTTACTAGTCTGCTAAGTACCCTCTCTTAGTACTTACCTAACCAGGCGGAGTTACGCCGAAATGTTTACATTTCTCGGTCTTAAGCTTCAAAGATGTTTGTTATTACCTTTGCACTCAGGTTTTGTGTTTCAAGTCTGCTGTCCTTTAAAGATAGTTTGAACTGTTTTCATTCTTTAAAATGTCCCACAACTTCTCAGTATATGGCAACATTTTGAAACTTGCTGTCAAAGCCAATGACAAGCTTCAAGCATTGCAAAGAGTTTTGTGCGTGCTTGACGAATGCAGTGCTCCAAAAAGTGGCACGCGCATTGGCCTGCTTAGTCTGCTTTTTTTTTTACAGCAACGCTTCATGTCGTTTACTTACCATTTTCAAGTGCAGAAAGAGATTTTTAAAACTATGAGCCATAAGGCAGAAAAGGATGGACATCCATTAATGTTAAAAATTTGGAAAAATGTGGGTGGTGTTGCAATCGGATGAAGTGATTGCGATATGCATGACCGGTGAAATTCAAGGTTCCTTATTTGGTCTGGGTCGAGCCTGGCAATATGCAGTCTGTACTTGTCAGTCCATGTCTATATTTTATGTTGTCCTCAGTTTGGACAAATAAGCATGTCGCCTATTTCTTTCATTTCTTCATTGTTAAATTTTAGGTCTTGCCACTTGATTGGCAAATCACCACCCTTTCTTATATGGTAGTTGCACACTCCCCAGCAGCTTTCTGAAACCACTTATTGTTCATTGGCTATAGTTGTGGTAATTGGCCAGTTCTAAGAAAAGAAAAGTATAACAGACCATATAAACGAGTGAAATAAAGATGCCATCCAAAACCCCGAAATAAACAGGTAAAAATTTGTTTACACAAATATAAAAAGAAAATTGTCACTTCTAAATAGAAACCTATTCAGAAATACAAAAACTAAAACGCTGAATTTTATTTATTTATGCTCGCATCATTTAGGACAATGCTCCTTATTTTGTGTCTGCAGTGCAGTAGGGTTTTCTCAGCATGCGTCAGTTTTTAAAACAGTCCATGCACCTTATTTTCAACATAAAAAAGTGTTCTTTGAATTTGAGGGGTTCCCATTTCAGTTTGTTCAAATTGAACAGGCAATGGAAAGTTTTGTGAGCCGTCGTGGAACAAACCGCAAGTTGCGAGAAACTTTCCAGCACGACCTTCATTTGACCTGTTTGGATTAGTGCTGTTACGCACTAACGAGAAGAGTTTGTAATGAGAGCAAACATGTAACTTGAGGCAAAAGAAAAGTAGGAAAACCCTCTGCTGTAATGTGTTAAAAAAAAACTACCGCTTACCTGTATTACTTTACAGTAGAGGCCACAAAAGTTAAGCTAACATTGCAACACTGAAAGTGACTAATGCCCGTGTGAAGGAATGCCATGACTCAACCCTGATGGCACTTGAGCAGTGATCCACCATTAGTGCAAACCAGTAAGAACACAATGCTTGCATTTGAAAATTTCCATCCTGAATGGGCATCTCGTCAAATTTGTGTCTTCCCTTCCAGTTTGCTCGGCTCTACCCTGCTCACCAGTGGTCAGTAGCCGGTGAGTTTTAAGTGGTGCACACAACCTGCATCCATATATGTTTTTTGTTTAATTCTTCAATGACCCCTTGAAGTTCTTGGTGCTTCCCAGGGTAGGCAGAAAAAGTGGCACAGGAATGTAGCGTTCATCCGCCGCCCTCTGCCGCAGCTGCCCTTGGCACCACCCATCATTCGCTCAATTCACTACTGTTTTGTCCCTGTCATGTCAAAAACCGTAGTAAAAACAGTCTGGCTCCTTGTGAAGCATCACTAATTTCCCCCTCAAGTGGTGTACTGGATTCTTTTTTAACGAAAATTTTTAAGAACTACGATGTACCGTATGAACTATGCTGCCGGCCACAAACTAGGAACGTCTGAGCCACTCTTGCTAGGTCACCACATTTCAGCGACACATGCTCGGCCAGTGTGCAGCAGTATAACAGCACTCTGCATGCAGCATTCGATGCGACCACCATTCTCATGTCACATTCAATTGGGGCGCACCACACCGCACCGCGCTGCACCGACGGAAGCGTCGCGTTCAGATGGTCGTGTCGGTGCGGCTGCACTACGTTCATTTGGGACTTCGTGTGGCGCACGACACCGGCGCGTTGCTGCACCAGCTGCACCGTCGACAGGAGGCCGTGCAGCTTCTTGCACTGCGGGCCGGTGTAGCCTTGAGTTAACGCTCTCCGCCTCCTTCGGCCCCTTCTTTCCCTCGCTTCGTCTTCCTCGTCTGGGTAAACATGGCGGCTCGGGAGACTCTCGCTAGATGGCGCGCGCCGCCAATCTACTCGCGGCGGATTTTGTTCAATGGTCCACCCGTTTATGTTTTGCCCTTGAAGTGACCGCGCCAAGCGCGTTGCACGGCGAAATGCTTCGTGTTCACTTGGTTGTGCGTCATGCGCTGCACCTGCGCAGTGGCGCGGCCTTGGGGGCAGCATTTTCTCGGTGCTGCGTGCGCCCCAACTGAATGTGACATCAGTCTGGGAAATCGCAATTCCTCCTGCGTGCACGTATGGTTCTGGCACCGGTGGCTGGATGCAAGACTAGTCTATCTATGCTGACGGTGTTGGTTCTCTGGCGGGCCTTGGCTCTGCCACCTGCTAGAGCCGCGATCCGCCAAGCGCCCCAAGCCGTCCTGGGAGAAAGGAATGACCTTGAACTCGGGCCGTACTCGCTCAGTCCTCCTTGGCGGGCGCCTTCTTGCGGATCGGGTTCTGCTTGCACTCCTGGTACAGGTTGTTGAGATCGAAGGCGGCCACGATGTTTTCCTCGGTGAAGGCGAAGCGCGCCAACTTGCTGCCTTCCAGATCTGGCCTCCTGGCGGCGGGCTTGCCCTGGCGGAACAGGATGATGGTGGGCAGCTGCCGGCTCGTGGCCGCCGTGCTAATGTGGTACTCATGCGCCAGGTCCGGGTAGCGGGTCACGTCCAGCTTGCCGAAGCGCAGGTTGTCCAGCGTGTACTTGGCCGCCAGCTGGGCGAACACGGGCGCCAGGTTGACGCAGGCGGGGCTCCAGACCGCGTAGAAGGCGACCAGCCAGCAGACGCGGCGGTCGCGCTCCAGCTCCTCGCGCAGCGTGGACGCGTGAAAGTAGACCACGTGGTCGGGCCCGTCGTACGACGGCTCCGGCAGCACGAGAAGCTGCAGGAGGCAGACGGCCGCGTACAGGACGCCCAGCCGGGGGTCCCAGTAGAAGAAGAGCAGCAGATTTGCCACCTTGGTGTACATGCACGCGGTGGACAGGTACGGCACGAGCCGCGCCACGCCCAGCTTGCGGGTTCGGAACAGCACGATCACAGCAAGGAAGGTGAGCACCTCGGTCTCGCGGAAGTCCAGCTGGCAGTCGCCCGTCGGGAAGAGGACGGTGCAGAAGGGCGGCACCAGCCGCAGCAGCAGGTAGCAGCTCGCGAGCACCAGGTTTACCAGGTAGTGCGGGTGCAGGAGCTGCCGCACCTCGGTCCGCGTCACCAGCGCCATGGCCGAGCTCCTACGTTGAACGACCCGCCGATCGCGGTGGCGGAGGCCGACGGAACCGCTGCCCACGAACGATTCGTTGGAGAATCGGGTATGTTGTACGATTGATTGCTGCGGCCGGTGCGTTGATCGCGTTGCCCTTATCCGGCGGCCTTGTATGATCTCTATGGGCGGCCTCGATTTGTCTGAGATTACTGCCGCTGGAACAAATTGGCGCTCGTGTCGCCTTTTTATCTGCGGCTAGATGTACAGCTAAAGTAATAAAATTACTGGACATATGAGGTTAATCTCTTGCAATTGAATAAATGGGTACTTAGTATCACCTAACGCTTTAACTTGAAGCTAAAAAGTTTCTTTATAGCGCGCGAAAAACGAACCCCTTCTAGGTACTCATGTTTTTCTGTTGTCTTATCAAAATAGGCACAGGATCAGCTTTGCATCTAACGACTTATGGCTTTAGACGTGGGTATCAAGTGAATTTGATATTTTCAAAGGAAAACGACGATAAATTCAACCGGTTGTGCCTGGAGGAAGAAGAAAATGCGAGGAGCTATGCAGTAAGAGACAGTACAAGGCGGCGTCGCGCAGGGGTTCAAGGCCAGCTACCGTCGGGTCCGGCTGCGACACGACCTTGCCGGCGAGCAAAGTTGCACCTACTCTTGGTCCGAAGATCCTTTTCTGGGCTGTAAACAAACCTCCAGGCTCGGACTCGGCCTTTCTCGGGACCGCAGTTCTCTTGATCCAGTAGAAGTCCCTATCACTGAACGCTCGAAAGAACACTGCACTCCAAATGTTCAACTAAGCTTTTCTTTTTTTAGATGTTATAAAACTGATATTGGTGCATTTTGGTGTAATCGACAAATGACAAAGTCGTGTAGCTGCAGGGTAAAGCGCACATGCTAGGAATTAAACAGGCGCTGAATTTTACAGCTAACCGGCCTGCTTGATCAATGGCTGTTATTTATTGATTATGTGCACAGAGCCTGGAATCCTCAGAAAGAATAAAACAAACTCCGGACTAGGGACAACAAACATTTCTTTCGAAATGTTTGTACGAAAGAAATGTTTGTTGTCCCTTGTGCGGAGTTTGTTTTATTCTTTCTGTTGCCTGTCATTGTTACCAACACGCTCTTCAGTTATTATAAGCTAAGGCAAGGTGTTTTATGTAAGCTGAGTCTAACGGTCTAGCTCGATCTGTTCAGGCCAGGGCCCCAGGGCGTCGAAAGTATTTAGGTGGTCTTTCCTCCCCTTCGCTCTAAAAAGTCCGGGGGAGGGGCGGGAAAGGGGAGGGGAAGCGCTTCCCCTGTTCCGACAGTAGCGCGAGCGTTAAGTTTGGCCAGGGCGCACACCACACTGACGCGGTACAATGCCTCGCTCCGACGCGCTACAGCTCGCTCGAGTTTTTGCCGTTTGTAAAGTTATGTCAAGACGGAGCCCCGTGCGCAGAGGCGTTTGATTAATAGAATATTGCTTTCCACGATCCTTGAAGGTCTGCAGCTGCAGGCTCCATGGGATCATGCCACACAAACCTTTGCTTTGGCTCCTGCTCCTAGGTCCAGAGTTTTTGCGTGTAAGTGCTATTTATCTGTGCAAAGCAGTGGTGCCGGCTCCTCGGTGTAGGAACAGGAATATTTAAATGTTTGGAACAGTGTTGTATGCTTTTTGGCATAGGTACCACTACTCATGACACAGCAGAATTTGTATTGGATAGAATAATAGATCGCTAAACCAATCGATCCATCCGTCACTCTTTTGCTTGTGGTCTTCGCTAGGAATGCAAAAGCGAGAGCCAAGATTTGCGGGAACGGTGGGACTGCAATCGGAGCACCGCGGCATCGACGGACAGCTCAGGAAGCAAACGGTTCCTTCTCAAAGACAGCAACGACACCGTGCTGAGGCACCTGTTCAGCCTGTTCCTAGACTTGCACCAGCGCTCACAGGACGTGGATGCCGTGACCCCGGAACCCTCCCGTCAGGCGTCCTCCAGTCCCAGAAAGTTTAGGTGGGATATGCATGTTTATTTATTTATTTATTTAATTTCGCGTTAGGGTTCTTTTAGCCCTGAGGCTAAGTTGTGGGCCACAAGAAAAAAGGTGATATTAGTTAATTAGTTAGCTAATGAACTGTCATTTTTGTGGGAACATCTTAGGATCTCTTGCAAGACCAAGGAACACTGTGAGGAAAGGCCATAAGGGCATTGTGCTGTTGCAGGGGCGTAGTGTTGGCGTTTTCGGGGGGGGGGGGGGAAGGAAGTGACAGGTGCTTTGGAAGCGAAGCGCCTGTAGAGTGGCTTCGTGAGCACGCCATAAATGCGTCGAGAATGATACATAGAACAAATTGGTCCTTCAGTGAGTAAGCTCTGAAGTATTAATTTCCGCATGCGGGAAACACAATTTCTATTTTTCATGGCAGTCTTTGTATATATATATATATATATATATATATATGAGAAAGACCTTTCTGACGTGCAGGAATTTATCTTCCTTTTCCGAAAGAAGGTATCTTACGTCTTGAAATGTAACAAGGCTCATGACACGTTGCTTTGCTATGTCCATTAACCTGTCTCTGTCAGGGGCGGATCCAGAACTCCGTTTAAAGGGGGGGGGGGCGAAAAATTTGTAAGGATACTATTGTCCCATTCTTTCTCGTGCACCGGGGGGGTCCACCCATGTCAAATTGCTCTCCGAGAAGGGGGAGGGGAGTCGACATGGTTTGGGGGGGGGCGTCTACCCACGTCGTCCCCCCTTGGATCCGCCACTGGTCTCTGTGAAGTTGGGGGCGCCCCGCATCAAGATACCCAGGGGCGGATTTAGAGGGAGGTCCGGATGTCCTGACCCCCTCTTGATTTCTGCGTGTGTAAAATTTAAGGCGTAAAACGAAGGAGAGGGGGAGGGGGTTTCTAAACATATAACAAGCTAACCAACACCAGACCACCCCACCTCAGGAAATTCCTGCATCCGCCCCTGAAGATACCCTTTATAGAATTCACACAGATAGGTGCTGTCAATTTCTCCCGTTACAAACCTTTCAACTTGCGTCATATGATCCCACATTTCTGGCGGAAGCCGCATTCACAGGGATGCTTGTACTGTGTCAATAACTACATAGAATCGTTTCCTGTAGAAATCTTCCGGAGAATTAAAGTCACGTGCATGGGATCCTTCATCATAACAACGTGGTGCTTGCCACTGCCTCTTTGGAATGCTAGGATCCCCAACCTTATTTTCTCCCGCTTTAGCGGAGACATCGCTCCAAAAACAAGGGAAGTCGTCACAGAGTTGACCGATACTCTCTTTAACCGCTTTCACTGTGAGTGCTGCATGGCTAAACTGTAGGTTCTTCTGGAGAGCAGTATTTACACTTTCCAATCTATCAAATATAAGGAGCATAAGCCTAAGCATACAATAGGCATCGAATTTCTGGAGTGTCTTTCTGTACCCACTCGCTTTTAGTCCAGTGTCATTCTTTTCATCCGACGAAAGCGTGAAAAGACATTTGACTAGTTTAGAGTAGTTACTGGAGACCGACCGGAGCGAGGACGCCTTCAGCATCCATCTGGTTTTGCAGAACTGTCTCACAGCAGGTGAGACAGTTCTGAAACTGAAACTGCTGGAACCTTCTGGAACTTTCTTCTGAAACTGCTGGAACCAGCTGAGCCTTTTGGAGATGCTTTAAAAAAACTGATGAGGTCTGTGAAAAAGCTAACCAAATCCCGACACACATCATTTTCATGCACAAATCGTGCAACACTAGGTTCAGTGTGTGTGCAAGGCAATGTAGATACAGAGCTCTTGGCTCAGTATCTTGCACTAGGGTCACTAGGCTCAGTATCTTGACTAATGATGTCGGGCGTTGTGATGTCTCGTCCGCACGTGCAGGGCAGGAGCGAGCAACCGTACAGGCGGCACTAACGAGACTGGCACCGAGTTCGGCGCCCCCGTGGCCAGCGAGCCCTCCATCGAGGACGTAGCCGTACTCGTGTCGGTGCTGCTCACCACGTTGCTGGTCTTCCTCTGCTTCCTCGTCCTGCTGGCTGTCAAGTGCTGCGCCGAGCTGTGCTGCATCGACCTGCTCTACTGCATGTCCTACCGCTGCCGCAAGTCAGTGCTAAGCTCGGACCACTCCTTGTGACAAAGTACGCCGCCCATCCTGTCGTCGCCACAATGCACCGCTTCAACTTACGTGCAGACACAACCAGTAAATGCATTCGACATATAATCACCCTAAACTCTCTTATCTGTAGTGCGATGGCAGCGGAAACACAAGTCCGCCAGAGTTTCATCAAAGATCGTTGACGTCAAAGATCACCAACTTACACTCCTCAGGGATGGGCAAAATACTTTAAAAGATCAATCGAAATACCAGTAAAAACACACTGACAAAAATGTATTTAATTACAAATGTAATTGCACATTTTTATACATGTGCAAAGAGGCATTTTATTATCTTCGAATACTTTTCCAAGTTCATTCGGTTGATAGTAAATGCAACCCCAAGAAAGAGAAGCCCATAGGTCTACCGAGCCCATGGGTTCCCTTTTTATTGTGCTCAGAATCTCAAACAATGACATTGAGAAGAGGGCCAAGAATTATGTTTTTAGTACTTAGATACAATTGACAAGTGCATTCCCTCATGCGTAATTGAATGCAAAATACTGAGAGTATTTAAAATAAATATTTCACACATCTTGCACTTGAAATATTGCCAGTCTCTGACTTCAGCAAAAAAAAAAAAAAAGTGCTTGAAAAAGAAAAAAAAGAGAAAAAAATGAAAATCTAGAGTTAAAATGCTATGCTTGCAATCATTTTCTGTGGGATCTCTGAAGAAATTAAAAGTATGTGTGCATAGCTTTAATGGCTTCAAGGTGCACCAGGATGGCATTGTGAAGCCGGAACCATGAAAGCTATAGGGAACACCGTAAATCAATCACACCTGCACACTCGGCGAAAACAAGTGCAAAGATGAGGTCTGTTTTTAAGCTTGTTTTGCACTCTTCCCTATTGGATGCACCGAGAGATCTACACATCTCCCATTCTAATCCATACACCCTTGCTACTGCTCCTACAGTCAGGTTGACCCCTTCCCCCCGTCTCCTCTCCTTTCAATTATATTATGCCCAGGTTCCACTGTACAGACATTAAAAAAAAAAAAACTTTATTTTGCGACCATTCATGAGATTAACCTTGTGAAAGACAATCAACTGGCTTTGACTGCCAAGGTGTCCAGTTGGTACCACAGGAGCAGACACCTGGCTGTCCTTTTAATGGCATTGAATCAGTTCGACCAAATTCTAACAGCTCGCACTAACGTTTTTCCGTTGTGATTTTCGAGTTAAAACGCATGCTATCGTGAAGAGCGTCGTCAGACAAACTCCCGTTTATTTTCATTCTTGGTTGTGCAATGCAGGTCTCCGGACCAGGTAGTGGTGCTCCAAGTGGTACCCAACGCCCGGTCCCTGGAGCGTCTTCTGCACCACAACGCCCGGTCTGAGCAGTAATGAGTCGGCAACGCTCGAGCATTCTGACCCAGAGACGTGACCCCTGCCCCGCGAGCGCGTTCCGTCGATTGAGGAGCTCGCCCTGATGCCGGCACACTTCGTGGCGTCTTGGCGAGGAGCGCCAGTCGTGTGCAGACGTCCCTCCGGACCATGGTGACCGCCTCTGCCAGCTAGACGGCTGTCGCTCAGCTTTCCAACAACGACCCAAAGTTGCAAAAAAGTGCAGATCTCCCAACCTCATCAACCCGTCTTCACATAACCGTGTACCAAGCACATGCGTCTTACGGCGGTACAATCATCAGCCTGAAAGATTGACTCCCGGATGTGGAAAATTGGACAGTAAACTACACAATGGCCGGCTCTGCCTGGCAAAATTTTGAAGCTCATGAATATCTCTGTGGCAACATATTAAATCGAGCCTGCTGCCAATTTGTTCAGTAAAGATGTAATTTAAAAAAAAAAAGAAGAAAAAGAATGGCTAAACATGGGTTAAGATTTGTTGCATGGAAGTTCAGAGTGTGGGAAGCTCTTATCTGCTCCAAGAGGCATCTGATGTTTCCAAAGTAGGTGAGAAGTTTAGCCTATGACAGCTAGCTATGTGATATTTAATGTACAGGATGCGGCAATATGGGCTGGCCATAAACCTTGTTGTTCCCTGTAGAAAGTATATTTTGCTGCCAGAAGTAGATGGAATCTGACCGAAGAAATTGCTAGAAGTAAAAGCTCCAAGACAGAAGGATCTCATAAAACTCGTCTTGATCCTAAAAAATTTCTAGCAGTTTTGCAATGGGTAAAGAGGAAGACTAAGCAGTGATAGGAGATACCACATCTCTGAATTAGCATGCTGATCCAGTGCTTTGCTGTATGTTTGAACCATCCTTTAGAGTTAAATAACATTGATATGCTACATTCTATGGTCCAAGACAATGTTAATGAACCTCTGTGCTTTGTTTCAGCCCTTGGTCATGTTCTTGGAATTTAGCACCTAACGCTAAAGTGGTTTTCTAAACCATCTGTTATTGCTAAAGACACCACTAATATTGCAGTGAAGCCAGTAGGATACTGAACCATAAAATTTTAGAGACCAGGCTAAATGAAGCTTACCTTAAGTGGTTTCTAAAAGTTACAGTAAGAAGGTGAACCATTATTTATGTGCCGTTATTCTCAACTATATGGTCAATCAATAAAAACAATGAAAAACAAACATGTTTTTTTTAGTAAACATCACCAACATGAGCAATCTACCACCAGCTTACACTCATAGCTATGCAGTGACAGCCATTTCGAGTCACAGTTCTTGAAAATTAGTTTGCTACAGACGTCCTAATTTGATACCAGATTGCTCTGGGTTGCTAGTTCGAGATTTCGTTAGAGGTACACAAATATTCGAAACTTTGAATAATTTGCAAATGCTGTTTGCTATTTGAATCGATATACAATACAAAATATTCTAAATTCTCAGGTTTCTCACGTTAAGCTTCACTGCTTTGCACCAGCACTCTGGCGTCACACCTCACTGCTTCACACCAGCTCACATGCGTCAAGCTACACTGCTTTGCACCGGCGTGCTAGGAGAAACAGCTGATGTATCGGAGCATCTCGGTTGGCTCGATGGTCTCGGAAGGTTTGCTCGCTAGTGTAGGTCAGCCTTTGTTGATTATAAATTTAGAATAATAAGTCACCCCTTGATTATAAGGTAGGTAGTCATTGCTTTCCTTGCCATATTACATTATGTTTTACTGAACATGTCTTACAAGGGCCTTTTTTTTTCTCCTATTACTACAAGATACAGAAAATGGTTCCCATGTAGTAATAAAACTTCCTTTTCATAGGTACGATTCCCAGCTGAGATTTATTTAAGTATCCACGTTTAATTCACTATAAATGTAAAATATTCAGATTCGAAAATATTGAAATTCGATTAGTGGTTAAATTTTAATATTCATACATTCGATTTGCGGTCAAAAAAATTATTTCTGCACACTTCTAGATTTTGTACAACAATTACAAATGGTAAAAAAACGCGCCTAAAAATAGTTTGCTACTCAAAAAAAAAAAATCTATAAGCAGTTAGAGTACGGCGCCTGAAGCGCGTACCCGACTGGTGTGTTTGGCGTCCTGTTCCGCCCATGCATCCAAAGTGCCCCCAAGTTGCAACAAATGACGTCGCAAAAGCCAGAGTGTCGTGCTGTCGAATGTTGCGATCCCGGCGGTTGGTCGTAGAGGTTTCGGCAAAGGGTAAGAGAGAATGCGAGTGTCGCTGTTGATGTGGCGTCTCAAGCTTCTGTGGACTGTCAGTCTGGTGAGCGACATGCAGCAGAACAGGCGTCTGTCACGTCCACCACCGCTGCTGTTGCGACGCCGCCAGGACTGCAGCCAGCGACAACGTAACACTTTGATGACGTCGTCGGGCGGAAATCGAGGGACCACTCTTTTGGACGCGGTTAACAAACCAGTCGGAGACACGATCCAGGCACCATAGTTCGAGTGAAATCAATATCTTGCAAAAGAACGGATAGACTTGTCATAAAAAGTTCCAGCAGTTTGAGTGAAGTCACTGCATTATAAAGAACTAGACCAGGGTGTCCAGCAAAATATTATCTTGAAATTCCCTGACTTTTCCAGGTTTTCCCTGACAATTTCAGGTGAAATTCCCTGACCACTGTAGAGCCGTCCGCGCCCGCACAGGTGTGGCCCAGCAAGCATGAAGTGAGGTACTGCGCCTTCAACAGTGCCATTGGTAGTGTCGTCCCAGTATTCGACAAGCACATCCATCTGTTGCTTCTGAGCCACTTTGTTGAGAGACTCGTCAAAGCGAAACTACGAAATGCACACTGGCAAGGCTTGATAGCAGCTAATTCCGAAAGTAGGGTACAATACCATGGCAGACGGTATATCCTACCTTGTCCTTTGCTAACCGAAGTTTTGCAGCAACTTACCACGCGGGAAACATGAGAGGGACAACTGAGGCCGATTCTGCTGTAGAACAAAGGGATCTGTGAATCGCTATCGGAGTTTAACCTTTGTCACAGCGCTCTTCAGTAGAAAGCCGCTCATCAACGTCTTCACACTTATTGTGGTGGCTGCAGGCTCCTCAGGGGCACATGTGCGGTCTCCGCTACATCCGGCCGAAACGTTCGTTGCTGCCGGCCGTAAAAAATGACAGAAGTCCAGATTGGGGACGGATTGACTGCGACTTCAAAGCAGCAAGGTGCTTTTTGCTCGATGCGCGACTGGAAACTGCCGTGTTTCCCATGTTGCTCAAAGAAAACATTTTGCGGCACATTGAGCACTGAGCACTGTGAGGATCATTTTGCACGGGCTTAATCCAACTTGCATATTCCAATATAATCGGATTCGTCCAATCCGGATTAAACAAGCACTTTCTTGCCGCCGACATCGTCAACGAAGAGGCCACTTCCGGAAACACGACGCTCAACGACACACGTCAAAAACCGAATGTACTCGTATGGCCGCATGGCCGCCAGATGCGCACCACTGTGACGCGCACTTTCGAATACTTTCGAATCGGATTGGATTGAATTGCGGTCTGCGGCGTTCCCATTTGTTACTAAATCTAGTGGCTTTAACTGGATCTTGTCTAGTGTAGTGCCCTTAAAGGGCAGCTCCGCCGTCAATTTGAGCGTTTTTATCGAAACATATTTTCGGAAAGGGTACTAAAAATTTAGCCTATAGCAGCGGTTAAATCATTAAAAAATTGTTTACATAATTTATAATTGATAAAATACGCTGAAACCGATACCGAAACTAACTTGCCACTCGACTGGTCCGCCATTTTGACGTGACGTCACATATGGTATAAACACTCGCACGTGTGCAGTTTGAGCCTGGCCAGCCTGGCAGCAGGTCACTGTTTTGTGTTCGTGCCGCGGATAAAAATGGACTCATCAGGCTCGTCTGAATCGAGCAACGATGAGGATATGCCGCTAGATTTTGAGGACGATGACGATAACCCGTTCTCATACGATCCGCCGGCATCGCCTCCGAAGGAACCGCCAGCGGCGGCTGCATTCGCGATCCGCCGCCATGTGGACCCAGATGCCGCTTCCGAAGTGGAATGGTAAGCTAGCTTTTGTTGCTAGCATGCCAAGAAAAACTGATCGACGTTATGCCTTTTAATTGGAGGCACTTTTTGTTATATCTTGGGGTCTGACAATAGACGGTTTTAGTAGACCGTGTTTTCAAGCCACGCTTCCGTAGCGCGAGACCCTACGGCACAACACCAATTTCCTCGTCGCCATAACGCGCTCTTACATAACTGTATAAACCGATAACATAAGCAAAAAGCAGACAGTCGCTAGCACCAACAAGCTGCAAAGCAAGCACCCTGACCAACATGTGACGTCACGGCAACGTCAGCGCCATCATGGCAGCCTCCGTGTGCCGCTCTTGCTCAGTGTTGCCAGTAGGGCGGCAGCAAGTGATTTGGGTGTGTACATGTAAATTTCAAAATACATTTTCTTCTAAGAAAATTAATATTTTTCCGAGATATTTTGTACACATGCTCAGGAAGGGCATCCAAATACATGGTGAAAATTTTATAGAAATCGGCGACCATCACAATTACGGCGGAGATGCCCTTTAATCCAATCCAATCCAATGCATGGCTTGGACTGAATTTGTCGGCTGTTCCCTGTGCATCGGGTAGCACACACTACATCGGGTGAGCAGAGTCCGCGTTCCGCTCTAAGCAGTATTGCCTATTTTTCTGCCCCCCAGTCGTCGAGCCTTTGCTCAGGGAAGTCGATGGCGTTTCCGGCTCATTTCCCCTGACTGGGCTCGCTTTTGACAATTTCCCTGACAATTCCCCGATTTTTCCCGGACAACTAAAATTTCCTTGACAATTCCCGGTTTTCCGGTTTTCCCGGTCGCTAGACACCCTGTAGACACATTCCACCATTCCACCACGTGACCTTCAAGATTTTTCCCCACTCCAATTTTCTTGAAAAGAAGCTCAGTTCAACTCGGGGACCAGGCTAGGTATATTTTTTCCGGCCAAACCAAAGGACTCCACCTGACAAGCCTGGCTGAACTGATATGAAACAACGCGTGGCGTTTATTATATTCTCTTGGACTAATAAATACCTTCCACATCACGGACGCTTCGCCCCCGAGTGGATTTGATGCAACTTCAAAAATATCAAAAAGCTGAGAACGGAGCAAGTGTACTAAGTACCGCACGCGGAAGCGGCACTTCTCTTCACTGTGGTTCGGGTGCCCGGAGCGGCTCTGCCAGGGACTCGAGGAAGCTGTTGCCGTTGATAAGCTTGGTGGTGGCCACCAGGTACTCCACAGGCGCTGCAAAACAATGTGCACAAACATTCTGCGATGCAGCATGGTACGGCACATTCACGAAATGCTTTCTTCACTTCTGGTAAGCCGTGTTCGGCCATGTCGACGAACACTGCCCTCATTTCCCCGTTCGTTTGCGTGGGTCGACGATCAGTTATTGGTGTCGGTGAAACGCATAAGCTGGGCAAGTGACTTTGCCGGCGACAAAACTTGGTATGACCGGGGACTTATTTGGGCTGCATAAACCCGTGCCTACCCCGCGTTTTCTCTTTCTTTCGGAGTCGACCCGGAAGCATTTATCGAGGCAATTTCAGCAGTCGCAGGTTGGCTTCTTGATTGCCAACTCATTTTAAATCCGGATAAAGATCGGTATGTATAAAAATCGAGTAGCAGCAGACGCTCCTTTGTGTTCACAACTACTCTGGCTGGCGCGGTCGATCATGAAGCGAAAGGAACTGCGCAAGCTGGAAAACACTGCCTTCACGCATAGAAAGACATGGGGCAAAAATTCATCAGTGAGAATTCAAACTGGAAGAATGTCATGTAAAACTGCACCCATAGGCGGAATTCACTCGACACACCATGCTCAAACGCGTTGTTCACGGTGCATACTCATAACGAGCTGCTGCATGTCGTCTGCCAATAATAAAATGACTTCGATGAGGGTGGAACAGTGCATGTTGTGGAAGGATAGTGGGGAGCTCGTAGTCGGCGTGTGCACGAGAAACAAGGCTCGGCTAGGGCACCCAGTTTGCCAACAGAAACATAAAAAAAAAACCTGCTGACCAAATGTGCCAGTTTGAGCTGTGTTAACATGAAATAAAAGCATTCGTTCCCTCCCTGACTTCGTGTTGCGTTATCCGCTTTTTTCTATTTTCCTTCATCTCAAGTTCAAACTGCGAAAAAAAATTTCAATCTGGTCAAATATAATATTTTTTTTGCCAGTAACGATCCCGATTGCTTCAGTTGTTCAGAGAGAAAACAGAGCGCAGTCAAAACAGCGCTGTGGCATGCCCGCGGTGGTTCGGATGAATCAACAAGCAGAGCTGGACTCGTGGAATTTGGCAACAACTTGTGTCACCACCTAGCCAGTGTTTTTAATTTTGACAGTTATGTTGGTCTGACAAAATAAATGCCAAGTTTTTTTACAGCACCTGGATGAGCCAAACAAAGCACAAGGGTATCAAAAGCCAGTAGAGACAACTCGAAAGGAAGCTGTCTTACCGAGAAAATGAGTGAGTTGATTAGTTTAAAACACCACTGAAAAGAAAAAAAAAGTTTTTTTTTTTTAAGTGGATCGCACTGGCTAAATTTTGCATCTCCAGCAGAGACAGCGGATGCCCACTGGGGCTGACTACCTTCCCGCTGATATACACACAACACTATTACTTAGGAAAGTGTCCAGGCTACAAATGTGTCCGACTCGGCAGTGGTCCGACAAGCACCCCAACCCACACGGGGGCCAGGAGGCAGAGGGTAGGCCTCAAACTCACCGTCGTCCTGCTGCGAGAGGAAGCGCAGGGCCGAGATCTCGGCGTAGGTGCAGCCCCCGAGGAAAAAGACCAGCGTCACCTTCGGCTCGTCAGCACCGGACTGGAGAGACGACACCGAGCCCCCTGCGAGCATGCCGGTTGCTTGGATCACGTCCCTTCGGCCACTTTAAGGAGAAGGTTCTCGCTCTCCACGGTCGTTCACATCCCCCTCCCTTCCCCGACACATCACTCCCCCCGACATTTGTGCCGATGTTTAGCCGAGCAGAAGGTGGCCCTCTAAGCACTACCGCTCGGTCTGACTTTGCGCTGCTGGAAATACATCTCTTTTGTTGGAGGAAATAAAAAAAAGTAAAAAAATGCCAACAGCGAGCGAGGAAAATAGAGTCATAAATAAGTTTTCAGAGCACTGCATTCTTTTGCTTTTTGCCGACAATCTTTTTATGTTTCGGTGTGGCTGGCAGTGCAGTTGCCACATTGGGGCCCAGAAATTCGGTCCCACCCTAAATAGCCACACCTAGACCATGGTGCCACATCACCACACCGAAAGCATTTATCGTTAATGTCATTGACTTTGGATCTGAACATACATTCAACTGCTCAACTCTTCTTATCTGGACGGAGCTAAAAAAAATAAAAAAATCATCTTCCATTTCTTTTTTTTTTGTTTCGAATATGATCTTTCAATGCTTCTGAACGGTATTAGCGCACACGTAGAGAGAAGATAAAAGATACAGGAAAGAGCGCTACTCACTACTATCTTCTCTCTACGTGTGCGCTAATACCGTTTAGATGTTTAAATACCAACTAGCTCAATTATCAACCCTTTTACAGTTTTCATCTTTCAATACAGCACCGCCGCCAAAATTCAACGCCGCGAGTGGCACTATTTAGTGCGAACCCGCGTGCTCATTTGTCCAACTCTTCTTCATTTGAGAAAGCATAATTTTCTTTTTAAAACGTAAAAAAGAAAAAAAAGTTATTTGCAAATTTTGTTTTTAGAGATCAACAAGGGATGATCGGTGCTCGGACGCAGTGACTGATCGCAGGCGTCAGAGAATGTCGGTGTACGAGAAATCGGGCTCATTAAACAACATCTCATCGCAAATTGGGATCGGCTTGCTCAGAGAGGAGTGGCCAAAAACAAACTTTGCCGGCAAATATCCCCAAGATGGCGGTGCGCCACCCAAAAAAAAAAGGAACCTATCCGTGAACACAAATGGCAAGCAAATGGCAGAGCATCTCTTACGAATGCCCGGCCTATAGCACGAGCTCGTTGCCTCGTGTCGAGCCTTGGCTGCGTGTGCGCACTCCAAGCTCACCAGACGCCAAAGTGTCATCCAAGGTAGGCAGCTCGCAATGAAAGCGGAACCACCAAGACTCCTCCCTGCCGTTTTCATCCCTTCGGCAACCATGATAACCGTAAAAGGAAATGCCCCGCGGGGACGCTCACGCCGTGGCCGCATGCCAGGTGGCCGCTGCTGCAGCTCACAGACGGTGGGACCCGGCAGCTTGTTGAGCACGTCCTGGATGGCCCTCCAGCCGGGCTGGGCCAGGAACTGGGCAAGGCGCACGCTCAGCGGCGCATAGCCGCTGTACACGTACGACACGTCGTTGGGGGCCTGCACGTTCAGGGTGGGTCTCGGTCACTCGGAGAGCCCCGATGCCGTTGCTACCGCTAGCGTGTCAACAGAGAATCTCCAAACAACAGTCCACAATTTTGGTCTCCGAGTGGACTGTCCCCATAGCAAAGCCAGCTCTCGTGCATGATGTAAAAGTACAGAACGGCCGATAGAAAGAGGAAAGTGTCTCACACTTGTGAGCTAGTACGGTACGTGTCTCATTAATACGTACCCTGTTAATGCGGATACTTCTCTATATAGACAACATTTTTGGGAACGAACTGGGTAAATATGTGCATTTTTGTTTCGTTATTATAAACAACTCATGTTGTGGATGCTTTTTGGGGGGAACGGAGGTGTTCATATTAATGTAAGACATCGCTCAAACTGCATGTTTGGGGACACAAATTCAAAACCCACTCTCAATTGTTCCATACCTATGCTCAACTTTTTCACCTTCTAAAAAAATGAAAGACGTTTACAACTCCCTGTAATGCCGGGTACACAGGGGAGAGTATGCTTCTCCTCTCCCTCAACCCCTCCTGCACTCCTCCCATTTAGCAGGAAATTTTCACTACATTTCACGCTAAATATAGCAGTGCATTTTTTTCCGCTAAATTTAGTGGGGAATTTTTTCCGCTAAATTTAGCAGGAAATTTTTTCGTCTAATTTAGCAAGGAATTTTTTTTCGCTAAATTTAGCGGGAATTTTTTTGCTAAATTTAGCGGGGAAATTTTTCTGCTAAATTTAGCAGAGAAATTTTAGTCAGCTAAAATTAGCAGAAAAATTTTCAGCTAAATTTAGTGGAGACATTTTCCGCTAAATTTGGCGGGGAATATTTCCTGCTAATTTTAACAGCGAAATTTTTGCGCTAAATGTAGCGGAAAAATTTTTTTGCTAAGTTTAGTGGAAAAAATTCCCTCCCCCTCCTCCCTCGTGACAACACACGTGACATCACATGTGACGTCATTATGGGAAGCGTCCCATATTACAACGCGCGGTTCTGCGACGCCAACGGCGACGCCGCTCAAGCCGGAAACGGGCGCCTAAGAGCTGTGCTCTAAAATGCCATCGGGCCTCCTAAAACTTAATAAAAGAAGGCAGAGCAAACCGACCATGGCCCTCCTTAGCTCTCGTCCCCCAGGACTGAGTTGGGCGCTTTAAGAGAAATGGCAGTACCTGCTCGTTGATGTCTTCTACGTTGAGCTTGAGTGTCTTGCGTACCACGGAGTAAACTCGTTGTTCGTGTGTCGTCAGCAATCCTGCCCGCTCCAACCGCTCTAGGCTCAGCAGGTGCTGGTAGCCATAGGTCTGAAACAGTGTATGCAAGCATGATAATACAACTATAAAACTAGATTTAGCTTTACTTTAATAGTACTACTTAAAAGTACCTAGTGGATATTGCATTAATGGAACAAACAGTTATAGAGCATGAGCTGCACAATAACGTGTAATAGTAGTAGATGCACTAACCAAGGAATGCCAAGGACACCACACCATAGTAGGGTCGATGATTTGAGCTTAAATAACCGGACGACAACTTCTATCTACCACCAAACATATCTTTTTTGTTTATGATCTATAGTTAGTTTTGATAAAAAATCTCCATTCAGATCAGAATAAAACACGGGAATCTTAGTCCCGGCATGGACCAAAAGTTATCATGTGCCGGCATCGTACAGGTACAGACAAATATTTTTGTCCCAAAATCTCCATTCATGGTTTTAAAGGTGTACAGAAACAAAATGTTTGCGCTTATTTCTTTGTTTAGATCCGGTCTATGTTGTGCCAGCAGCCCAGAAACGCTAGCCTAGGCTAGCGTTTCTGGGCTGCCGGCAGAGAAGTCAAGAAAGCTAATTTTAAAACAAATTAACAGATTTGAAAAGTGCGTCTGGTGGTGGTCTGTGAAGCTCCGCTGGAATGGCACCACGTCATGAGTTCCTAAGAAGCAGCGCCAGTTCATGGCAGTATGGCTCGCTCGTGGAGTTATTTAGTCCTAAACGTGATTTGGTGGAGAAAGCTAACGCGTTTACTACATTGTATATGTTAAATCTTCCACAGTGCTCCTGCAACGTGCATACCACACCATCAAGATCGCCATTCTTTGCATACGTCAGGTAGGAGCTTGATCTGAGGATGCGAGGACCTCTGCCAAGCCAACCATACAACTCCACCGCCCCCAGATGCGCTGCGTATAGCGTGCTCAAATTTGACACCCAGTGGATACCTTATAGATACACATAGCTTGCAGGTGTCACTATTAGTAGGTATTGATGGTTATTTCTACTCATTGGTTCCCTCGAGCAACTTTTTCTGCAGTGGGAAACTAACACTGTGAACCGAACGCCTGTGGCACATAAAATACCAACATGGCCTCGAATGATGTTATGGGCAAGCTATATGTATAGGCCATGAGCGTACAGTCCTCGGATATTACCACTAGGCAAGATCGTCACGCAATGTTGCCACCAAGCGGGCAGGCTCGCAACTACAGTGTCTTTGGTTGTGCATGAACGTTTGACATCACGAGCGCGATATGCATTGCACTTCTCGCTGGCAGACTTTGAAGCGAGGGCTAGAGAGCTCGCACTCGCGTCATTTCGTTTCTGTACCCCTTTAAGGCGTTTGATGATGGGTTGTGTTCCAATTTGTCAAGTGCGAATGGTGAATTTTGTGTTCGAAGCGAATTCAAAGCGAGTAGTGGTTTTGGCCAAATATTTTCTAATTGAATATTGAATAGTTTCTCTAGGCCTTTCACCACTGCAGCATGCTTTACAGTAAAGCCTAGCTGAACTCACAAAGGTTGTTCCCAAGCTTTCACTTGTTCATTTCTAAGCTAAATTAATTTTAATCTAGTTTAATCGACTGTGGCCTCAGAAAATTCAGTACCTACATTGGGTTGGCAAGTAAACAATGCATTTGACATAAAATTAGTCCTATGAGATGCCCAGCTATACCTAATTGAGAAGATTTATAAGTATGCTTGCTATATACAAATGCATTTTCTCCAGTCACGAATAATTAATGCAGGTTGTCAGGGAATCTCTGCCTAACATATACCTAGAGTGTATAGATTCCGGTGTTTATTTATGACAAAAATCGGCGGATGTTTATCGGTGTTTATTTATTTCTAGAATACCGGTGCTTTTCGGTGAATTCTCTTGTGCAGACGGTAAAAACGGCGATTATCGTGGGAAAAATTGTGAATGTAAACGACCACTGCAGACGAAAGACAGTCCAAATTTTATTTACATCTTTTACACAATCTCTTTCACACTTGATTATTGTAGTAGTATATGCTTGTGTACATTCCTAGGCTCGTGTCTGTCACTCCTTCCTGTTGATGACGTGCAATTTCGAGAATGCCCACTCAACATTTGCGCTGGACACTGGAAACCCCAAAACGCCCAACGTGGCTTGGGACAGTACTGGCCAGCTGTGACTGGCCTTTAGGGCCATTAATTAGTTTTCTGCAAAGCTCCGTGGCTTAAGAGGACCGCTGACCTTGGACGACAGCGGAGCAAAGCTACTGTCCTCCGAGTGCTCTAAACTCGTCCAACACGAAGCTGGAGCCGAAAGCTCGCGTAGCACGCCGGTTGGACCTGGCCGACAAAAGTGCTGCGTCATCGCCGCGCTTCGCGAACTTTGGTCCCAACTTTGTGTTTGACAAGTTTAGGGCCCCAAGAGTCCAAGACCACGTAGGTCATAAAGGAAATACAGGCAAATTGCATGATTCTGGGTCAGATAATGTGTTTGACGGAAGTTTGTGTAAAACTTTTTCAGTGAAAAAACGAATAAACAAAAATATTTAGAAACCTTTTTTTTTCTAGATTTTTTTTTGTCATTGGCGGATATTTATTGGTGTTTTTTGGTTAAAACTGGTAAGTATTCAGGACATTTTCGTCACAAAAAAAAACCAGCGCTTGCTCGAAAATATAAAAAAATTGTGTTTTTCGGTTTTAACCAGTCTTGTATTTTTGACACCGGCGGATGTTTATCAGTGTTTTTCGGTTAAAATTGGGAAGCGGTTAAAATTCAAAGCGGGATGGTGCACGCGCATGTGCACCATCCTGCTTTGAAAGTGTGCTTTCCTCCTAAGCACGTGGCTGCGATATTTGTACTTTTCGTAATACTGACAATGATGGGATAGCCCCGTTGAGCGCGCTTCTTACTGAGCACCGGCGTACTAGGGAGAAGAAACATCGCAGAAGAGAGCTCTGAACGTATTGCTTCTCCGCAGTGCACCGGTACTCGGTAAGAAGCACACTCCATATTGCAGTTCACCTCAAAGCGAATATAGAATTATTCAAAACTACTACTAAAAAATTTGAATATTTGCAGAACAGTAGTTCCAATACAATGTCCTTTGTGCCCTGCTTTCGTAAGGTCTCCAATGACAGGGACAACAGTATATCTTAACTGAATTAATTTAAACTCTTTTTTTTTTTCAAGGAAATTTTTTGTTATATAACGATGTGGAGTACATTGCTACCTTAAATGTCTGTGCCAGTATTAGCACACTTCAACTTTACTACATCCACATATTAATTTCATCAGTCTTTAATATAGAGACATTCTACAGTAATAAGCACATTCGATTTACTCAGAAGGGTACATAACGGTGCAGAAGGTGTAGCCGCGGTGCTGGGTAGTGCATGCCTCCACTATCTGTATCAAGATGGGCTTCACTCACAAATCAGATGGAGCAGTGTATACTTGCGTGAACAGCTAGAGGTGCAGGCAAGTGTACGCAAAACAAACACGCTACTACCAGAATGTGCAAACAAATAAACCAATAAATGAACACAGTCCCAGGTTGCCCACCTGAAGAATCTCTCGCTTGTAGTGGTCCAACACCTTTTGCTTGAGTCCATTGTTGGCCACACTCTGCATGCACACCAGTCTGAGTACCTGCACACAAATGCATGTACAGCTAAAGAGCTGCAAAGTTCTGGACTGCTTGGACTAGAAAGGCAGTGCTATTAAATTTAAGGATGAAGGAGGGGGGGAGTAACAGCTGGGCAAAATTTGGGTTCAACGACATATGGTGCAAAAGACGAACACTGACAGAAAGAACACAGCACAGCACCGACTTCCAACAGAAGTTAACTGACATGGCACATAGCAGTAAAAATACCAGAGACATCAGTTCTGACACGAAAAAAACAACACTGCGCAATTTATCAAAAATTGCCTAGCCGGCATCAATGATCCTTTCTTGCTAGATGTCCAATCCCCTTCTTCAAAATCAGATAAAGATGGAGCGCCGACACATATGTATTTTAACCGTACAATTAGTTCACTCTGGAATGTCCCCCCAATAAGTCATTTGCCCCTCAGTGGTCATTGGTCACCACCTCTATTGATGTTGCGTGCACTGTCCACCTCCCAGCCAACTCACCCTGAGCATGTCCTCTTCTCGGGCTATCAGGTCCTCGATGCGGGGGTGCACCTTGTCGGTGTCCAGGCCATTCATGAACTCTGGGTACACGGAGACGGACGCATGGCCAACAGTCGTTCGGGTGTTTCTTCTTCGTCGCTTTCTCGGCCACATAACATTTAAGCTTTTCTTGTGCGATTTACGAACACATATTACATCCCAGGTGCCACTGCGATAACAAGCTAGGAGAATTACCAATATAGTACTTTCACAAATAAAATGAATGAATAAAAGATAGACAGTATTTTAGGCCAAGCATTCTGCCGATCAGGCAAGCCGGCACCGTCGACTGTGGCGTTACGCTACGCTCGTAGTCTGTCTCGGAAGTCACTCTAAGCAAATGGCCATAGAAAAAGTTGTATTTTTTTAGTTTTCTGTCTATTATTTTTTGATGTCCAGCTATTCATCGCTGCCACAACCTGACATAAATCGATATATCGGCACTGGCAGCTGAGAGAGTATGTTGGTCATTCTTGTGTGTGTGTTAAGTCACCTTGTTCGATGCCCAGCGCTTCGAAGAAGGACTCTTGGTCTGTGACCTCCTTGATCAGCTCAGCCATGGACGTGTCTGCGAGGGAACAAAACGACCAGAGAGCATACACATCGTGCTGTGGACACAAATTTTATTGAAGACGCTACACTTAAAATAAATACCACCTCTATCCACTCTCTTGGTAAGCAGAAAAGTAGGCAATAAATCCCCGATCAAAGTTGTTCTGACCGGTCCAATATTGACAGCAAATCCGGATTGTGTTTCTGATCATAATATTACCACATATAAACAAACAAAGAAACACTTTCTGCCTGAAGGTGAAGCAGGGTTTCCAGGGGCAGAACAGTTTGCTGGACGGGAATGCAGAATGTTCCAACACATTCAAAATCTGCCCCCCGCTTGTCCTGTTAAAATTTCTGTCTTTCAGAAAGGAGCATGAGGTGACTGCACAGTTCAACATCCAGACATGTAACAACGTTTACTTGTTTGGAAGGTTGAGGATGTTGAGTATGTTAATGAAATGAATACATATGAGTGAAAGATACCCACTAGGGACAAACAAAAAACACAGTTATGTTGTCTGTTTTTGTCCCCTGCTAGTTATCTCTTTGACCATCTTTGCATTGTTTCTCTTCATTCAACATGTCAATGTTCCAAGAGTACAGCATTTCACAGCATGCACTGGAACTGAAGAATCAAGTTGATCTAGCTTTTCGATTGAGTGACGTTAGCCATCTTGATGCTGAAAGGTAGAGATAAAGAAAGCTTAGACGAAACCTTTATGCAGGAGCCTCGAGCAGCCAGTGAGGTTTGCAGGTTGTAGCTAGGACTTTGGAGATGAAGCAGTCCAAAATCTAAGCCACAAAATAAGAATGCCGGCTTGTTAGCCCGCTGGTGCAAGCAGGCTCTGCCAGCATTGGCCACCCACCGTTCAATTTGATAGCATGAGTCCTATGTCTCAAAGCCGTCTATTTCGGCGTTACAACACGGTTCCAAAAGTAAAGTTAGGAGGTTTGGTAGTCTTGGAACGTCCAGTCATCCTAGACCCAACAACTCGGAGCATCAGAAAGGCTGGGTGCACGCACGGTTGGCAAGGGACTTCTTCTTGAGCTGCATGGAGGGCAGCCGGTCCACAAACTGCTTGATCTCAGGGATGGTCTTGGCCTCGTGCCGCACCTGCAAGACATGCCCACGCCGAGCTCGTCTGAGCAGACGGAGGGGAAGAGGGAAGAGTTCCGAAACACCTCCCAGATAACCGGGCCAATGTGCGGGATCTTCCAAGTTGCCTACTGGAGGGCCGCATAGGGCTCACACTCAAAACGAGTGCTGCATGCTCAATCTTTGAATACGAGCGACTCGTGTTCAATCTGTGAAAACGCAAGTTCTAGCTAAACACTGATGCAGCCCTCGTGTCCAATCTGTGCCTCGTTATTTGGTGCCCAGGCGTTTATCGCTAAATTTTTATAAACTTTTGCTGTTGGATCCCTAAAAGTTGCCCACCCCATGTTTATCAACCATTTATCCCTTCATTTTTGGGTGGCCGTTCTTTCGGGATTTTACGGTAGGTGCTTTTGGCACCTGCCTGGCTGCTACAGCAGTCTATCCACTGGATGAACTCCTGGAATCTGGACACCAATTGTTTTAAGTGCAGCACCCAGTTTTCTTAACTCATGGGTATCCAGGCTTTGGAATTGAGCTTAAACACTCTCCGGCACACTTTGATGGCACTCATTTTAGTATAAGTCCAAAGTGTCATTTGTTGGAATCAAGTCCTGTGGGGGTACAATTCTAACCCTTAAAATGTGTGTTACGTCAACGAGTAGACGATGGAACACAGAAGAAAGCTAAAGTGGTGGCGTGAAATGTCAGAAATAGACACTCCTTTGTTGAAATGCTGGTGCCTCTCTGATGAAGGTATGCTGGGTTGCCTCAAACACTCAATTGATAATTTCATCTTTTATCAATCAAATGTTAGCACAGACATGCCGTGGGACTTGGTGCCTTTGGCAGCGTATTCCAAAAGGCACTAAAATATTAGAAACAGAAGTTCTCGGATTACTATAAAAAAGACTAGTACATAAAAAAACGCCTAAACGAAAAGCTTTTATACCGGATTTGAATACTACTGAAAAGAAAATATGCATTCATTATATGAGTCAGGAATTGAAGCATCTAATATAATATAACACTCAAAAATTTCTTAGCGAGGCATACGGTAAGCTTTGGCAGTATGCTAACCCCTTGACTAAATCACAATGAGCTAATGATAAAGATAATAACCAACAGCATGCTAAAACTTCCAATTTTTTTTAATCCCTCTTGCACGAAATGATAGAACTTGGCTGAGTTTCAGTAATTTATTAGAGAATAACTCCCATCAAAGGTATAGAAATATATGAGCATAGTGTCTTTAACTTCTTACTCAATATCAATACTAAAAAAAAATGGAGCCAGATGGAATCCTTGGCAGGTTCTTAAAATGATTTGCTGAGTGGAACTCAAAATATCCGTGATTTCTAATTGTCTATCAATGACGGCTTCTATTGCAGCCCATGGAAATGCACAAAATTATACCTGTTCATAAAAGTATGAAGCCTTTATAATGCGAGCATACTACCATTTGAAATGCTAGTACTTTTGTAGAGACATATAATTTTTATACATTTTCATGCACTTTGAAAAAAAAAAAACTGTTTACATAGAAAAAAGTCACTTTTAAAAGCTTAGAGCTTATGATGACCTTTGGCTTTATTTGGAGAGAATTATGCATGTGAACAGTCACATTTCTCATATTGGAAAAGGAGCCTATAGAGTGAAGCATCCTTGTGACTTTAGAGGGCCAAATAAGCTCACAAACGCAACGCGAACAAGCCCTAAAAAGCTCTCTGAGCTGCTTCTGCTGTACCAGCAGAACCCTAGGTGTTCCGAGGATTTAGTCCCGCAATACTAACATCGTACTGAGAGGAGAGACTCTTGGCTTCCCTGCTGAGCACAGGGCCCACGGCGTTGAAGTTGCGGTCCCTGAGCTCCGCAAAGAGCTCCTCGGCCGAGTTGAGGCAGAACTGCTTAGACTCCCCCTCGCCTTGGAACTTCTCCGGGGGAACCTTCACAATGTCTGGGGGTAGAGGGAGGGCGCCCCATCACCACCACTGTCCCCACAAGGTTCCACTCCAAACACGGCTGACAAGCTAGACCCTGCACTACGTTCAACCTTTAGATGGCCCGCGGCGAACACAACCAGCCACCAGAGTCATCCGAGACCCGAGAGCAAGCCGTGTGGCCTACCAGATGGGCGCTGCGACACGCGATGCATTAAGTCACGGGGCACTCTCCCAGCATTGGATTGGCTCAGACGACTCGCAGCGTCCACTGCGGCCTGTTTTAACATCAGATAGAGTATAGTGATGGGTCTGTTCCTTTCTCCCGTGTGTACTTGACAATTCAACCCATTCAAACTTTTAAATTTGTGGTCAGCTGAGCTGAGGCTGGTTTTGTGAGAAATGGCAAAACTATACAGAGCGCTACATTATTAAAACGAAGAAGCCCTCGGAGCTTTTCATTTTTCTCTCAAATCCAAAAAGCTCTTATGAAAACTAACTGTATGGTTGAATAGGTTTGTGGTGTATACTAAAATGGCCGGAAGAATCTGGTATTCGTAAGTACCATTTATGAGTGAGCAATACCCTAAAACGGGGCTGATGTCGAGCTCGCACTGACTGTGACGCGCAGTTACCATAATCTTAAACTAAAGACTAGGCCTAAAGAAGCCGCCTCTTAGCAAAAAGTCGGCTGTTGCTCGAAGACTTCCAGGAGGCTTCCATTGCAGCTCCTGTGTAGTAAAATATTAGCAGAGCTGCTACTTGGGCAGTAAATACTACCAGCACACATTAACATTAATCAATAATGTTCTAAAACCACCAATTTCCCATCTGCGATAACCGTGTTGCAAAGAACATACATGTTTCATAGCGTAAAAGCACCATTCTTTTTGTTTTTTGTTTTAAATTTTTTGAATTAATAGTACAGTGTTGGAGTAGTCAGTGAGAAACTGAGCCGAGTTCCTTCGCGAGTTGAGAGTAACATGACTATGGCCTTCGCAAACAAGGACCATGTGTCACTGGGCTGGGTCAATATATCTGCTCAAGTGCGTGTAATTCTGGTCTATGCTTTAAGGATAGACTGCACTCATAAATCGAATACGGTGGTGTGCTATAAGTGCAGCTGGTGCAGGTGGTGTGGGTGAATCAAAGGAGCCTACTGTGATGCACCCCGAAGATCTCGTCGAGTAGTCCCTGGTAGGTGAGCTGCGTGGCAAGAGGGGTGAGGAGGTCCACTGCCCGGTCAAGGAGCAGCAGGTTCTCGATCTGGGGCACCAACTGGGGTTCCCGGCCCGAGAGCTCACGCCGCATGCGCACCATCATCTCGGACACCATCTGCGAGGGCGGACGGGGCATCGGGGCACTGCGGGAGTGGTCGCACCATGCTCGCAAAGCAGCCGACTGTTGGCGCGCTCGACTGTAGAGCTACAAACCAAGCTCCACAGTGGCGAACGGAAAAAAAGGGTCGCCCAAGAAATAACTGCACCCATTAAATTTACACCCTTTGTGCACTGGAGCGATCAAAAGCCGACGAGAAATTGCGAAAAAGGCGGGCTTAAAACTACTATTAATAGCCACTACAACGTGAGCACGCAGCGAAAAGAATACGTGGTTTGCATGTGATGCCATTGCACCATGCTAGTGGTCACCCCTACTTGTTCTTCCGTTCTTGCTGAGAAAAACAAGTTTGGATGGGCAAAATATGTGCTGCCGAAAGTATGCACTCAGCAGCGAGGCCACCGCAATGGGAGCTGATGTAATATCTGCAAGCCACATATATACACGGACGCAGAAAGTGAGAAATATCTTTAGTTTTCTCCTTTAAAATCATGTGTAAAGACCGTGGAAAATGCTACATGAAGATGCGACAAGAGCAGTTTCAGTTTGGCATAACCTGATAGGGGTTTGCTGGAACCGAGGCCTGTCGCCTGCATCCGTTTACCTGTGCGTGCTTGCCCTTGCCGTACACGTTGGGAATAACTCCGTAGAGGGTCTGCAGCGTCATCAGGGCACGAGCCACGTGATGCATCGAAGTCGTGTCGCCCTCCACCTCACACTCCTGTCATGAACGGAGGGGACAGCTTTCATCACACAGTAGACACCGAACAAAGTTGTTTGTTTTGCCGCAGAGCCGCATACTACCATATTCACTCCAGTAATAACTGCACTGTTGATTGCCAATCACGGCAATCGACAGGAAGAATCCAGCAATTTACATGACGGAGATAGCGTCTTTGTGCGGAAATGCTATCTGCACAGACCGCATTCTTACTAAGAATTGTGTTCTCGACATCATCATTTGCTACACTTTTTCATGCGGAACGTGACGATTGGCTGTACGAAAGCTCTGCAGGAAAGTAGACGAAAGCGCCTTGTTTGTAAGTAGTGCACCTATCACTCGAGTAAATGTGGTACCTGCCGAGAAAAACAAACAAAGTCAAAATGAGGCTAGAGGACCGATGTGGGGCACATGAAGCACCAAAGTGTACGGGGGTAGTGGGGAGCTATTCCCAACAGCTGAGCGCTCAATGTTTTTCTTGAATCAATGTGATTTCGGTGTTCCAGTGGTTATGAAATTTATGTTTCACGAATTCTGTTACTTTCAATAAGGAATGTGTGCCTCAAATAACACGCAACTTTGAAAATATTTGTGCATGTTGTCGTCAATGCATCTGAGCGTGGAAAAAAGAGGGAGAGTTGTCCTGAATACCCGGTTCTAGATCAGCAATTTTCCCGCACAAAAAGGCCAGGTGCGGAGCCGTATATATTTTTTCTGGCTAGTTAAATCGTGTCTCAGTAAAACGCTCGGCAAGCATAAGCACTTTGTCAGTGTCTGAATAAGGCCAACAATGAAACAAAGGTAAGTGCATCAACAATTTGCCATGTTACTGCAGTTTCTCCGACTATTACGCACCGTTTGATTCTTCCAAAGGCTTTCTTAACTCACTTTTTGTCACAAAAAGACTATAGTATATAGCATAAATTGGTAGCCAATTTTTCAGTCTATTTTAAGGGTAAAATGGGAAATGGGCAACCAATAAATACAAATCTGTTTTTCTTTGCGGCATAAACCAAACTTTATGACGTCCAATACTATGATATGCTAGTAAATGCTGAAAATAAAAAAAACCTAGGTAACAAAAAAATGTGAGAAGCATGCTGGTGAGAGGACTGCTGTGGTAAAAAAAAAAAAGCTTGCACATGGACGAACACAGCCTTTACTCTGCATGTCTATTTCATTGACCATAATCTTTTTGTTAACCCTGTAAACAGTGTTATCCTTTTCTTTTTTTCAGTAAAGAAAGAGGGTAAAAAGAAAGAGGAGAGGGAGGAAAAAGGGGGAAAAGGAGCTTACCCTGAAGGAGTACTCCATCTCCATTGAAAGCACGTCACTGTCGACGGGGAACAGCTCCAGAGCGTACTCCTCTATGTGGATGTCTCCGTAGACGCCGTGTTGCTGCACCCACACAGACATCCGATTAGTCTCTTGTCAGAGAACCTGACAAACAAGGACGCTTTTGTCCCCTTCTGCGCCGCAAGGAACTTAGATTGTTTAATAAATTATTGAACCGCGAGTGTCTGTCAAGAGCATTAATACGTAAAGAAACAGTAATTTAATGGTTTTTTCGGTTGAAAAAGACTGCGAAAATCGGACGTGTACGCAAAGCATAAAAGGTATTAAAAAATAACTCGGTAACCTATCCAAGGACGATGCAACAAACATTAATAACGGGAAATATGCCTCTGAACCATGCAGATGAGTAATGTTACAATGTAGAAATGTTGAAGTTACGGTAACTAGTTGTAGATTCAGCAATCACAGTATTGGTGCCATTGCAAGTCGGCTCAACGAAAATCTGACCCCCCCCCCCCCAAGATCACGTGTCGGCAAAAAACAAGAAAAAGTCAGGATCGGGATCGGAAATAAAAAGTCTCGCGTTGCTTCAGCTTTGCCAGGGCAGCACAGTTTGGCTTTGAGTTTGGGTAACCGAATCTAAAAAGGACAAGTCGGCCTACAATCGACTAATTACTTGTGTAAATACTTACAAACTTGCAATACAACGTCACCAACTTATAATTACAATTTTGGAGTAACTTCAGACTTAATTCGATTACAGCTATAGTCGCTGACAAGATAAGAACAGCAAAGCATCAGTTTCGAATGCCCAGCCTCCAGTCCGCGCTCGCTGCCTTTAGTCGTGCTTCGACTGCGCGAGCACATTCGAGGCTCACAAGACGTCGAAGTGTTATTGAAGGTAGGAAGCTCACACCGGAGGCGAGACAAATGAAACTCCTCCCCGTTGTTTTCTCCCCATCAGTGACTCTAGTTTACAAACAAGTGCACACAATTTCACATTTCATTGCCATCATATTCTGAGAGATAGCTAACCTAAAGTCGAAAGTAAATCGCATGACAATAAGGAGTAAGCTAACTTTCGGTGTGCGATGAAAAAAGTTGAAAGAAATGCTAGTTTTAGATTTTGTGGTCCGCACAACTTGTAATCGCAGGGAGAGACAATGAACCAAAGACGACTGTCCTTTCCAGTCAGCAATGTTCGCTTATCTCCAGCCGTGGCTACGTAACACTATTTCTGCCGAGGTCACCATTGGCCAGGGCCCTGCAATTACTAGAAGTGGGCACTCTTTCTGTGTTCTTGAAAAAAATAGCGAATTGTGCCGAAAATAGAGGGCGGATTATCTTTCGGGGGTGGGGCATGTCTTGAGATATTAGGCTAGTCTGGCCATGTGTGCTGCCACTGCCAAAAACTCTGCCACGAACATCAGTGAATCAAAACGAAATAGGCAATCGCAGCACACCTCAGCACCCATTTGTGTTTCAAAAGTTATTGGAATCTAATGCAACTAGTTAATTTTTGTAAATTGTAACCAGATAGATATTAGCGAGAATCACACTGCACCTACAACTTTAATGACATTTTGAATCAAACAACTCTTGCTATACCTTAACCACTTTTTAAAAGTACCTTTCGCAACTCTTTCGAGCCCATGGTGATGGCAAGAGAGAATGGTAGATTATTCTAATAAAGTTTGGCTAGAGAAGGTTGAAACTAGTTGAATGCATTAGAAAAAGCAGAAATGTGCTCAGAGATATGACAGTAGTGAAGGTGGGAGTGTGTTCTGCCAGCAGCGAGGAGAAGAAATTTCGAGACGCGAATCAGAGAGGTTTGTGACTTGACCCTTTCAGAGCCCCAACTCGGTCTGTCATGCACAGTGGCCCAGAGCCCCCACCTGTAGCTTTCGGATACAGGGTTGACTTTTCCTGGGCACAAAGAAGATGTGGAATTCTTTCTTGGGGCCTCCCCTGGACTTTTCCTCCCTGCAATGGGCGGCAGCGATGCAAACATTTACCACCAAGTTTGATCAACAAGCCGCTGTGTCGGCAGTTATTCGATTGCGCACTACTTAAACCAAGCGTCGATGACACTTCACACCAAGATGGTGCCGGCTTCTCTTTAATAGGACCACGCATTAAAATAAGAGGGGGTGCAAAAACCTTAGTCAGGCCATTTATTAGATGGTCTGTGCTTGTACATTGGTTGTGCATTGAAGCCTCTGTAGAGCTTCAATGTACAACCCGCATTGGCTAAGCATCTCCAGTGCAGATCCACATTCCCTCCAAAGGCTAAGAACCCAGCCTTTCCTTGGCCTGGACACTCACTGCAGAGCATGTTCCGCAATGATATCCATGAGATGGAGCTTGGGACGAACCATGTACACAATGTTCTGCGCCGTTGTCGAGATGGGTCGCTTGGCGGCCAAGTGGAACATCTGCGTCACGTTGTGCTCCTGCAAGATCGTTTGGCTCCTGTTCATGTGACCCTCGACAATCCACAAGAAGCAACATGTGAGCAGTCTTAGACAGGAGACGGTAGATGTCAACACAAGGAAGGCATCAAAAGTGAAACCACAGGGAGTGCCAACAACGAAACCGCAGGGAGTGCTAACAAAGAAACTGACTGCGGTCCTGGGAAGTCTACGAGACGCGGAAGGAGGTGCGTGTCGGTGCAAGTGTCTGGACCAAACGGTGTCGCACAGCAACCGGGTGGCACCAATCAAGTTTGCCGTTGATGGTTGCGGCACAGCTTTTTAGCCAAACACGCAAAATCAGAAGTGTCGACATACGGGATTGTACATACGCATCCCAGATCGGGCGAATTGTCTGCAAAGACAATGCATGCCTCCAGAGAGCAACTGCTCACGCGTAACTAGGATTATTTGCGCAGCTCGCGATCTGCGTTGGAACAAAAATGCGTCATCGCGGATCGGGATCCCGCTGGTCGCGAGGTGATCGGCTGCGACGCACGAGGCCTGGCGCTCACCTTGAGGAGCACGAACTCGGAGATGAGGCTGAAGGGTCCGACCAGGGTCTCGTCCCACACGATCGCCTGCCACAACACACACAAGGAGCGTGTCAGCACATAACCCAAGATCGCCGCTGCAGAACGCCCCGGGGGATCGTTTAAAACTGTTTGAACATATGTCGCTTCTGTATTCGCATAGAACTGTTGTTTTGCATGTCAAACAAACTAGAAACGAGACGATTAAAAAAATGGCATCGATTATTCCAAGTTGCATGTGTCAAAACACGGCCACAGGATATCGCCGGTCAGCGATAGTGGGGCGATTGTAGGCCACATTCATTTTGACGGTTCTCCCGAAACGGAGAATAATTCGTACTGATAAAACGCAAACACCGCTACATAACTGCACCTTTGTTCCAATGCATTTGTCTAGCAATTCGACCAATTCTCGTCTGGCAGCTTCGCGTAACAGCGCAACATTGACCCGGCCACTGGCCAGGTGGGCGGCCATTTTCAAACACACCCCCCATCACTGCTCCTCACCTCTTTCCGGCCGTCCCCGTAAAGTGTATCCCTCCGCCAGCATATTGTTCACTCCCGAATCCGTTTAAAAGCCTAAATTTTAAGTAAAGATGAATGTGCGACACGCGTGTCAAATAAAGAAACAACTGTAGGCATTTAGTTTCTATTTGAAGCGAAGTAATTGTGGGAGTATTGAGAACTATTTCGTCAATTTATAGTGGCGGCCCGCATTGCATGATCAACCCAGTTGTCCAACTCCCGACAGAAATCAAACCTCCCATTTTACCCAAAAATGTCTTCAACTGATTAAAGCGCCACCACGTTATCGCGTAGCGGCGCGTCGTCGCAACACAAAATTAAAGATAAACTGCAAGACAAAACAACGATAGCGCTTTCATCACTGAGTTACAAACGTTGGTGGCCAGACGGGGACAGCTTTGAGCAGCATAGGGGATTAGATTGGCCAACTAATGCCATGCAGTGAAGCGGCTGAGGGTTTTACGGTTCCGCGTCCCGGCATGGGCAGTGAAGCGGCGCAACGCAGCGCGACGGCTTCCCAGATATGCAAAGCCCGGGAGCGCATCATTTCTCGGTGGACGCAATGGCCTTAGCTTCGAGCGCGGTCTCGCGGAGTGACTCGCGGATCATGACCGTGTTCCGCAGCAAAAGTGAGACCGCCGACGCAACAAATGCCGCGCTGCTGGACGCCAGGGACAAGTTGCTCAGGACAGTCAAAAAGGAGGTGAGCCGATCGGGATTGACCGGCTGTCACAGATGCCGTTCGCCTTCGTTTTATTAATTTTTCTCGCGTTTCCGCAAGCATTTGTTTTTATTAGGGCGAGTTGGAGTTAGAACGATAGCGCAACCGTTCGTATTCTTTATCAATCCGGCAACACGCCGGTGTATTTGGTCGTGGGAGTGCCCAACAGGTGTCAGAGAGTTGCGCGCACGCACCTCCACAAATCCCGCTACTTTTTTTTTTTTTTTTTTGCAGTCTCTGCCTCATCGGAGTGCGCACATATGCGGCGTAGATTTCGGAAGCATCGTTATCAATACGAGCGGCAGAAAAACAACGGCCCTTTCCGGCACTTACAGAAGTGTCGCGACCTAAATGGAGCGCTCGCGCGATCGGGCATGCGTCGGGTGCGCTAACCACGCGCTTGCCGCAGCGCGTGCGCGCCGGCTCAGCTCTCAGGGCAGCTGTCAACCACATGTGGGCTCGGGGCCGGCTGTCGGCACACCCCGCTGCACTGCGGCGGCCGTACTGGGGCCGAGGGATCCGGGGTGCGTCCTTTATTGCGGGGAGGGAGTCCCTAGCTACTGGGTGCGCGCCGCGGGCGGGTGCGCGCCGCGCCCCGGAGTGGGAGCCGTGCGTGTTCCGGTCGCCGGATGCGAGTTCTCCTGCCAGCCCCCTCGCTCGCACTCACGGCAGAGACACCGAACCGCCTCACGCAAAGCGCACAGTCCACCCGTCACTCTCTCCCGAGCTGCGTGCGTTTGCTGAAGATCGTCTAATGGCGTGTATAAACCCTTCCCTCCCACTGACGTCACAGCGTTTGATTGATGCGCTTTCTTTGCGAACCCGGGACCGAAACACGAGTCGCCAACTTTTACTTACCGGACAGGGGGATTCACGTCCGAGATCCACAATATACAGCTCTGCGTCGAGCCGTTCGGTTTATTAACGCACGACCCCCGCGCCTGGAGCGCATCATGCACAACAACGCCGCAAAAAAGAAAAAAGAACATATTTTTGTCCTTCGGAGCAGACTCCTAAATTGGACAATGTGAGCGGGTCTGTCGCGCGTCCAATTATCTCGCTCATCGGGCGCCAGTCACGTTCCTGCGTCCTCCGGGGCGGCTTTGCTGCACAGAGAGGTCCCTTGTGGCGCAGCCGAACCTCGCTTTACGCCGCAGCCTCGTGAAGTAATTCTTACATTTGGCAAATAAGATTTGTTGGCGGTATCTTGCTAACTCGTGCTCAAGCGAGCGTCGTTTTATGCCTTACGTGATAGGTAGAGTATTGAGCAGTGCCACTCTGACATTCTAGGAGAACTTTATTACATGCACAGATTTACAAAACTTCGAACATCGAGCGTGATGACTGCTCTGCCATACGAATTATAGCCATAGGCTAGTTTACTTTGTATTTTGTTGCTTTGTTTTTATCTAGTGTTCTGCTACTTTCCCACTTCCCATCTCTCACACAGAATAGGGAGCCGAGACTTCTTCGGTTAATCTTTATTTTATTTCTGATCGTTAAATGAATGAATTAACGTTTTTTTTTCTTTCTTGCTAGCATTAGAAAGACCTGCTGACAAAACACTGGAACAAATATAAAAAAATAAATAGCTTCCTCTTTCTTCTAACAATAATAAAACACGCTTACTCGAAAATCAATGCTCAAATCGTATTCAAGCTGCCCTCAGGCTTCGACGAAACAAAAGCCCATTTCACCGCTAGACGCCATTGCTGGTGTGCTTAGGTGTCAACATATGGTGTGATCTATAAACTTGTTCGTGACGACTACTCCGAAATTGCAATCTTCCTCTGCGTTCTGAGTATACGTATCAGTGGTGGTGGTCTTCGCTAAGTGGTCGTCGCGATTATACTTAATTGATCAATGTGCTGTCGCTGACGGCAGTTTACTGGGGCCGTCTGAAAGAAAGCGGTGTGAGTAGAGCTAATTGTCTCTGCCGCCCGGTCACAAATAAGCGGGAAAAGGATCAACGTTGCTGGAGGATCCGAGGTGCGAGGCAAAGCTTCGTTTACTTGAGATTTATTTACCGGCACGGGATTTTCTAGCAGGCACGGCTTACCAAATGAGCCCCCCCCCCCTTTTCCAAAGACAAGCGCAAACACACAACTTAAAGAACAAACTGGTCATATCGAAACCCGCATCAGTTTCTCTCCCCGTGCAATGGTAGTCGTAGACAAGAATTAGAGAAGAGAGCAGTGCTCACGCCCTCAACTCGCAGTCAGAACAAGCGGTCAAGTGATCTGGAGCCGATTGAATGCTTTCAATATGTACTCATAGCCACGCGCTGAGTTTGGCAAATCATGGGATACTTCAACTTCATGTTCCATAATATATATATATATATATATATATATATATATATATATATATATATATATATATATATATATATATATATATATATATATATATATATATATATATATATATATATATATATATATATATATATATATATATAATAAAAAAAACAAAAAGAAAAGAAAATGGCCACCGATTATTACGAGCTCAAATCGAGTGGTGACTCCAGTAGCCAGGGCCAATAGCCGTATTCAGATATCGCCATTCGGGGGATTATGCCAGCATTACGACCTTCGAGCTATGCCAGAAAGATTTGAGAAAGAAGATTGAAAGAAAACGCTCGCTTTATCCTTAGATTACTCCGCAAGAATCGTCGTTTCTTGGTCACAGGAGTTGCGTAATCACATCGCAACAAATACATTTCTTGGTCGTGCACAGTGATAAAACATTCCATCTGAATATCGTGGCACCGCCCCTTTACTTCACATACATCGATTAAGTATTTCTTAGGGACAGTATTTTTTGTTTATATCAGATGAGAAATTTAAGTGCATTGGCTAAATTTCTCATCTAGAGCTGAGACACCAGACGCCCATTAAGGCTGTATAAACACCTACATACAATACAATACAACATAAACGCCGAAATAGAAGGCGCAAAAGATTGCCATCAATTGCCGACTTTATACAGATGAAGGTGACCTTCCTCGACAACAAATGCCCACCCTCGATAATCGCTTATTGTCATTTTCAACGCTCCTTGCCCCACGGAGCACACTATAAGGGCACAGCAGAGTATGATCGGATATATTGCAGACTATCTTTTTAACGCAAAATTAAGCGGAAACTGTTGATACGAAGGTTATCGTGTGTTTTCGCTCGTCCTCGCTGTGCAGTCCATTTCCTCGTGCTGAGGACGGGTGCAATCGGTCCGAGGATGGTGCTCCCCCCTCCCCCCCCCCCCGGAGGAGGGTGTTTGTGTCGTGACGTTGGGTCTTGGGGCATTGTACATATGTGTAAATGACTTTTATTGCCCTATAGGTATAGGCAGCTGTATGTAGTACATTACATATATTGTATACATGTAACTGTTTCTGGATATTTTATTGGTGTATATTGATCTTAATTCCGTTCTAAGATCTCGAATCGTCTGCGCTAGTCCTGCAGCTGCTAAAGTCTCCACTTTTAGCATTTTCATTTTAATAAGAACACATTCTGTCTCGCTATTTCACTCTCTTTGATTTTCGGGCCCGCTCCCTTTGCTATGTTTCGCCAAGAATTTTTTTTCTTTACATTTTGTTCTTTTTTTTTTTTAGCAAATGCTCTGAAGATATAGCTTTTTTACCCTGTTCATTATTTTCAATCGAATTAGGTCTGCCATGTTAACGCGGTAGCAAACCGAGGTACTTTATTTTTTATATGTTTGCGACAATGCAGTCGAAAATACGGAGCACTTGCGTTCGGTCACCTTCAGCGCTGTTAACCCTGAGGACGTGCATTCCTCCTCTCTCCGGAAATGCCGGTGTCTCTGAGTTATAAAAATACTGTTACAAATTTCCTAGCCATTTTCGAACATTCTGAATTTTTTTTTTTTTCTTTTTGGGGGGGGGGGGAGGTTTTATTATTTTTGAAGCGCGCTTTTGGCAGCGTCTCAGGTTTAGTTATGTCTGCAATTCACCAGCTTGCCTGAACCTCTACTCTCTCGCACTTTTTGGACAACGTTTTTGGCGAATATTCTCAGCAGTACGCCCCTTGACGACACATAAGACAGGCGGGCGTAGCACGAACTATCACCAACATATATGTAACCTTATCTTGTTAAACAACACAACAACATATAAGAACTAACCGCTATCTTATTAAAAAGTTACAACTAATTTTCTGAGATTTTCATTAGGGAAATAGCGGCCGGCGGAGCTTTCGCATACATGGAGCTGAATGGCGACAGTTACCGAAAACAAACAAAAAAGGGCCATATTTTCCCAATGAAATTTTTTAGAAAATCACTTGTAACTTTTAAATGAGATCACGGTTACTTCTGAAACTTTGGCACCTGGTTCGGACCGCTAGCGCTACATTTGGGCGAAGCATGAGCCTTCAACAAAACAAGTAATTTAACTTGGTACGAAAAAAAAAAAAGGTGTGTATGTGTGCGCACGCGCACTTAAACGTGGCTCTTGATCCTCGAAGATGATGATGATACCGTGCCTCTGAAGTTCATAAAACAAAAATACTACATGTACACGTGACGGAACAAACAGTGAGAGGATTTCTGAGCACAACGAGCACGTACCACGTGCCAGCAAGCGTCGAACCGCGTTCCACGCGGCGGCGCGTGTTTCCAGAAAACCTCTGATTGGATACATTTGGTTTCTTGCGCATTAAATAAGATAGATGGGAAACGCCAGAAATTCAAGGTGGAGTGGTGGAGTGGTTAGCACACCCGCCCGGACAGTGGGAGGCCCAAAGTCCGAATCCTGGCTCCGCCTAATGTTTTGACTATATCGGCGGTTTCGTAAAACGTTGATTCATTCGGTGTACGGTTCATTCATCTGCATATTTTCGAGTATCTTTTTTTTTGTGAGACGACGTACGATGATGAATAGTGCCCGAGATATAGTATATATTGTAAACACTTGAAGCGGGTAAGCAGGGCATCTGGCCGCCGCTCGTCTCGTGTAAGCAGCGCCATCCCCGCTAGCTGTGTGGGAGCCAAAGGTTTACCTTCACGCGCATGCTGCACATGTGCTTGCGCATGGATTCCGAGGCAGAACGTCCAACGCCTAAAAACATCCATCGAGTCGAAACATCCATTCGTGGATGTTCTAAAAAAAAAAAGAAATGATTCTGTTGGGAGTATGTTTATACAGCCTGAAGCTATAGTCTGCCTCAACGGGCGCGTGTCTCTCAGCTGTAGATGAGCAATTTCGCCAGTGCAGTACAACCGCTAGCCTGGGGTCTTCAACGTGCACCACGCAGTGGTGATACACCACCGCACGCCGGTATGATGCTCATCCAGATGGAAACGGGCAGGGGCGGGGATTGAAGTTTGACCCCAGTAAATGTTCTGAATCGATGGACGTTCTGACGCGATGGATGATCAGACTCGGATGGACGTTCCGACTCAATTGATCTTTAGACTCGGATAGATGTTTTGACTCGATAAACGTTTTTACGCGATCCCCCCAGACCCTCAAAAATTTTTTGGCGCGCCAATCTACTTTTTTTTTTTGTCTTTAAATGTTGAACGTTTTTAGAAACGAATTTTGAGAATATGGTGAGCAAACAACAGTTTTCACGAGTTCCTAGAAAAACCTGAATGAGTTATGAAGAAAAAACAAACATCGAATTCCTTCATTAACAAAAATGTGTGGGGCACAAAAACAACCACAGTTAATTATGATAAAAGTAATAACAGCAAGCGCATAAACGCATCTAAATATTAATACTTTTGGTTTGTAGTTGCGTTACGTGTGTCTATTATACAGTCGTTAGTGACGCTACTTAATTCTTTATCTGTCACCGGATAATATTAATTAAAAAAAAACCTGCTATTCCTTGCCAGAGGTGCCGCAGAAGGTCTATATTAGTCTCTTTGAATTTTTCACAAGGAGCCAGACGGACGCTGCAGAGCGTCTCCACGAAGGAATACACCTTGAAAATGTCAAGCCTGCAATCCGGAAATATGTGGTGCCCCCAGCGTCTGCTTTACGCATTGTCAGATGTACTGCACGAGAAATTACCCAAGAAGCGAAGATGAAGTTGTTGTTGGTTTAACAGTTCGTGATTTCAGAACGCAGAAAAGGCAGAAGGAAAGCAAAACAGAGTATGTGATGACCTTCTCTTCCGTTCGCTCTTTTTGTGTGTGTGTGTGTTTTGAGCTTTTGACGATAAGAAAGAATGCGGAGCCCAAGTTCGTCTGCTTTTTGTTTGCAGGGGTTGTGATGACGTCAGAACGCCGAGCTCTGATTGGCTGAGATTGAAGGATAGTGGGTAAGACCTCAAGGCAGCTTTGCTTTGAGGTCTATCCACTATCCTTCCAATCAGAGCCAATCAGAGCTCGGCGTCTTTCTGACGAGCAGACGACTTGCTCTCCTCGTTAATCCGAACAGCTCCCCCCCCCCCCCCGAATTTTCCTCGTTGCAAGGTCTTCTGGGATTATCCGGAAAGGTCTATTATATACACCTTTTCATACAAGCGTATGAGGACGCGTTCATTGCTGTGTTTGTATGTTATGCACGCGCACCTTCTGGCGAGCGAGCGCTCGCTGGACTGGACGATTTGGTCCTACACTGTCAAGGCTAGCGTAGCCTCCATAGTGCTGCAGCCCCACACTGCTGAGCACGTGGCTTCGTGTTGCGTCTCTTTCGCGCACTTTGACAGAGTTGGAGCACTGCGGAAACAAGCAGCCTTGGCAACGTAACAATTACAAGTATGACCAGATGATTTAGACAAAACGTATTACAGTATTAGCCTACTCCGCGCAAGTATATACATGAGATACGGCCTTACGCAATATTGCGTAATTTTCGCAATAATTACGCACAATTGACGTAATTATGTCCACCGTTTTGCTGTTAGGAGCTGCCTGTCGGGTGCGAAAGGCGAGCGTTTGAAAGACTGCTCTGGCACCAGCAAAGATGTAACATTGGGGCTTTTACGTTTCATCGCGGGACGTCCAACAAGATGGCGGACTGAGGTCCCATGAAAACGCCCTTTGCGCCGAGAAAGTGGGGGAGAAGATGAGACGAGAGCGCGCGGGAAAGTCAGAACGCCGAGCTCTGATTGGACAGATTAGTGGGTAGACCTAAAGCTGGCTGCTTTTGTCTCCACTGCACTCGTCCAACACGATAGAACGCGGAACGCCGGCGTCTGACGTTTGGATTTCGCATTCAAACGCGCTCGACGAGTGCAGTGATGGAGACAAATGTAGCTATAGCTTTCGGTCTACCCACTAATCTGTCCAATCAGAGCTCGGCGTTCTGACGTCACTGCGCGCTCTCGTCTCCTCCTCTCCCTCGCTTTCCCTGCGCATTGTATTTGTATACTTGGTTCTGAATTACATAAACACAATGGTACACGCATTTTAGCAGAAATGTTTTGTATTCATAACATAATATTTTAAGTATTTAGGCGCATTGCTGGTGTGTCCCGATGTCCACTCTCAGAAGAAATAATATTGTGCGTGACTTTTACTGGAAGGAGTTGGAACGTGCATTGTAGCATAGGAAGTGCTTTCAAAAACCTCAAGCTCACTAACCATCACTTCACGAAATATACCTTCGTAACCTTACCAGAAGTATACTAAGTCTGGATGGTGACTTGTCAGCCGACCGTGCAGCCCATTATACCAACCTTCCACCATGTTGGTTTTGCGTGGTCCTTCGTTGTCAAACTGGCCCAACAGCTGACTTTAACGGCCGTGTTGGAAAGCCCGAAGTCGGAAAATACTTGAAAAAGTGCTCTCATGCCCCGCGGCGTCCAGTGGCGAAGCCTGCGGCCGAGCAGCGAGCAGGTCTATGGCGAAGGCCTCGCGGAATCCGTCCGGTACAGAATGAATAGTGTCGCACTCTTTCCAGCAACCTGGCGACATCATCACATGATTATGAAGCAATTAATGCAAAGGTGCAAGCGAGCTGAACAAAAATACCGATGATAATCCCTGGGGAAGGGGAACGAGGGAGACAATGGACAAGCAGCTGTTAAAAGCCGTTTTCTCTATATACTGACATCTAACTCCTGGTTTGTTCAGTTGGTAGAGCGCTCAACTGGAAATGGAGAGGTCCCTGGTTTGATACCAGCACCAGGCGGATCTTTTGAGTCACGCACCAGTCACTTTGCTGTGTTTGGAGATTTGTGTTTGTCCTTTGTCCGTCTTGTTCCCATTCTCCGATGATTATCATCGAAATAATCACGTTCCTTTTTTTATCGGCTTCAGTTTCTGGCACGTCCTGAATAAGTAAAATCCAGGTAACATGTCATAAAAAAGCTATAAGAATTTGTTTTTAAAAATATTTGCAAAAAGTGCAAACACAAGTATCGCATGCAGATCTGTTAAAATGTGAACATTAGAGGCCATTTAGATTTTAGTAATACGAAATATATTGAAAATTCCACTCACACGTGGGGTTCCTGCTGTCATGTCAATAACTTGCTTGGTTGTTTGTATGGCCGCCGACTCGAAATCAAATATTCACATGGCGGTAGTCGAGAACGTTCCGACATTCCCGAACTTCCTCTCCATCGCATCCTCCACTACACCGAAGAAAGTCTCGTAGGCACGGGTGTCGCAGGACTGCATAGGAGCGTAGACAGCCGGATGAGCCTCTTCTTTGACAATGGCGTGAAGCGTATACAGCTGTCCAGGGTTCTGAAATTCCATGGGGTTTCATTTATAGTTGCCGTTCGTCACTACACCTACTGGGCGTCACAAAGTGTGGTTATATATTTCTTGGCAAAAAAAAAAGGACCAGAATTCTCCGTGCCTCAATCTTGTCTTTAAACTGAAGGAAGAGATTAATATCCTTGGTGGATTGAAGCTTCTGGGTGAATAGCGTTCAAACTGCTGCCTATGACGACATCGAAGTGTCGGTTTCTTGACGCTCGGCGTTTTGAAGCGTCATAATTGGTGCTCAGTTCCGACTTGACCCTGTCACGAATCTCACAAGAGTGATCTTCAAACCGCTCGTGGACCACGCAGACAGCATCGTCAGATGCCTGGCGGAGTCTTTTTCTGTTTTCACGAATTTCCGTTCGTACTTCTAGTATATACCTTTTCGCGAGCATTTTTATTTTATTTATGTAATCGATTCTGCGGCTCTCAGTTGAAAGCCTTTCATAATAGATACACAATGAATACACACCAAAATGTGATCTAAACATATATCGGATGAGGTGCGTTATCAAAACTGGTGAGTGATGAAAACGCGACAATTTCGTTTGACAGTGAATTCCAATCTCGAATGGCCCGAGGGAAATATGAATATTTGAAAGCATTAGGTTTAAATCGCGTATTGCTGAATTGATCTGGTGTGGTCGATCCTTGCCGATCCGGTCGATAAGAAGGCGATATATATAATTGTTCAATGCAAATATTAAACGTGCCGTGAATAAAGAAATACGGAATTTTTAATCTATTAATTTTCCCAACTTGAGCATTTCCAGACCTGCAGCTGTAGGGCGTAGTTGGGTTGTAAGGGCCAGTGGTCATCCGTTCCTCCATTTTAGATAAGCAATCGGGCTCTTCTCATCACGCTCAAGCTGACTCTTGAGGTTGAAACGAGCGATAAAGAGCTAGTACACGATGTCCGGGTTCTTGGGTTTTGTAGCTTCGTAAGAAAACGCACGTACAACTTCTTGCCATCTGCTGCTTTTAAACTGAATCATCGGCCATTTGGAGCGATGGCTAGACGCCACAAATATCGGAGTTCCAAAGCCGCTCCATGACTTTGAAGGTCCCGGCAATGTGCAGCTCGGTTTAAAATTCGATTGGTAAAAAGAATCAGAAAAATAAAATTTCTTGACCAATCGCAGCTCTCAAAGCGGAACGCAACGCATACCCCTGTACTGGAATGAATAGCAGGATCGAAAATTCCAAATATATTATAGGCAGTCGTTGAAGATAATCTCTTTTGAAAACGGAAATTTTGATACGATTGAGATGTTGAGCGAGTCCAGGAGGGGCGGGTGTATAAAAAAGAAAAAGCCAGATAACTCAATCCCAAATATTTGTACCCAAAATGCTAGGTGACAAGTACACGTGCTATCTTTTAAGTCGCCTAGGTACCCTGCACTCAAAATCGCCGCACTGACCTCTTTTCACAAGCTCGCCTTCCACCGGGATCGTGACCCTGTCACCGAAGTCGGAATGTCCCGTCGTCGCACCGCTTCATCGATTTTTGCGAGCCTCGGGTCACAGGGTTCGGCGTCTCCAACTCTACTACTTCGCTTTTGTAACAGGTTCCAAGCAGCCATGACCTTCACATGACCTACACTTTTAAACAAAAACTGCAGTCACCGAACCTCGGTCACTCCGACAATTCAACCCTTCCCCCATCCCCTCCTTTTTCAGCGTCCAGCACCCACTCAGACACAGATTTTTCCTAGACTGACCTTCCCAAAGCTCCACCTCTGCCTTTCCCTTACCCTCAAACGTCGCTCGCACGCCTAACGAAGAAATGTTCAAACGTAGTTTGAGCTTAGCGAACATAACAAAAGCTGTGTTGCGGTGTTGAGGCAGGCTTCTTATCTTTTTTTGTGTACCTACTGAAGATGCCTCCCGCATAGGAGGCGAAACGTTTAATGAGGTTGTTTCTTTTTTGTTTTATTTTATTTAGTAATACTGCTAGTCTCGCGAGGCGATTCTAGCAGGTGGGTATACAACTTCAAGAATAGTATCAATTCACAAAGAACGATACCAGACAGAGCAACACTCTTTGCACAAAATCGGGGAAAAATACAAACATTTTCAACAAGACGCGCAATAAAGATGTCTAGAGCCTCCTGTTCAACCGTGTCACTAGGAAGCCCGTTCTACTCCACCACCGTTCGTAGAAAAAAGTAAAATTTAAAACGATGTAGAATATTTTAAAGTTATCTTGAGATAGAATGATTTCTTAAGTCATTAGATCTAGCGTAGTCAATATGCTTATTGTAATGGGTTATAGTTCTTCATAGTCACATATATTTGTACTCTGAGACCTCTGATAGGCTATTGTTTTCGACAGTATTCCTAAACTGAAGGGGCTTTCCTTTGTGAGTTATGGACATAGAAACGCATTTTTCATAATTAATACATATCTGCCAAGGGTTACACCACTTCACAAACAATCCCAGATCTTGATTCAACCGATATTGATCGATCGTTAAAATCATTTCCTTCATAAGAGAACGCAGAGTCATCAGCATATAACCTCAGTCTTTCAGAGATGTCATTCACGATATTATTAATAAATAATAAAAATAAAAGAGGTCCAAGAACAGATCCTTGGGGAATCCCAGAATCGACAAGTTTATCAGAAGGGGTGTTGCTAAAATCTACGTACTGTTGTCTGTTGGAAACATATGCTACTATCCACTTGACGAGCGATTCATTTTTCAGTGTTCACCGAAATTTATAGTTGTTAGTTTTTTATGCGAGACCTTTTCAAAGGCCTTCGCGAAATCCAAGAAAATGATATCAACTTGACTACTTCTGTTTATGGATGAGGCAAAATCACGAGTCAATTCCACTAACAATGTACTTGTAGAATAACCACGCCGAAAGCCGTGTTGCTTATCTGTTAAGACTGCATTTTCGTCAAGGAACTCAAAAGTATGTTTACTAATTACATGTTCAAGAAGCTTGCATGATGTACACGGAAACGAAATTGGGTTGTTGCGAACGAATTGCATGTTTCCAGACTAATGTAATGGTCTAATCCTGGCGTTTTTCCAGTCTTCAGGAAGTGAACTTTCAGATAATGATTTTTCAGATATAACAAATAAATACTTGAGGACCCATTCAACGTAGCACCTCAAAAATACGCTTGGCAAACAATCAGGTCCTACAGACTTCTTTTCGTTTAGGCTAAGAAACACGTTAAAAATACCACTCTCACTTAGAACTAACTTTGGAATGTTCGTGTACTGCATAACTGGGCACTCGTCTATCATCACTAGTAAAGACCGATTTAAAGTAGTCATTAAATGCTTTAGCAATAATTGCCTGTTCAGTGACGGCGAGGTCTTTACTAATAAACGTGTTAGGGATAGGAAATAAAAGTGACAGGTGCCTCCAAAACTTTTCCAGGGAAGATTTAATAAACTTACTCGGGGTAACATTAAAGTACTTGTACTTATCTGAACACATTTGCTCTTTTCAATTTGGCGACTAACATTGATATTTTTCGCCTGATATGAAGGGAACCAGTCGTTCGAAAAGCTGTCCTCGCCCGTTTGATTTGACGCTTCAAACGTATCGAATCACGTGATATCCAAGGATTGAGAAGATTAACTTTTTTTTTAGTTTTACTGGAAACAAAATTTGAGAGGCTGTGTTGAACTATGTTCTTGAAACGTAACCACAGAGAATTTATATCGCAACAATCGCGACAAAGAAATTCCATAAAACCTATCAAACTCAAGCTCCAACACGTCAAGAAAAGAATCATCATCCGCATGTCCACCACAGAAGACGATTATCAAGGTGTAGAGCAAGAGCCCGCAAAAAAAAAACACGACGGGTTTTAGCAGGCAAAAATACAGTCATTGAGCAAATAGCTCAAAGCAAAAATAAAAGCTTCGTAAACGATTGTTTTTAATGTAAAAATGCAAAACGTTTTGTGATATTCACCGCAGAAATTTTGGCGACAATTGAAACCAAGTAAAAAAGTAGTTATTAAAGTGATAGTAGAAGAAGAAGTGATTGAGGACAAGACTGAAATTGCAAATTGTTTTAACCAATATTTTGTCAGTGGTTTTGTTTTTCCCGCTGATAATAACATTTTACCAACATTTTGTTTGTTTGAGAATGTGCCCCTAATCGAAGACGTGGAGGTCTCAGAGGAGGGAATCTTTTCGCAGCTACTTCATATCGATCCAAAGAAAGCCGCCGGACCGCATGACATTCATAATCAATTATTGAGGCGTTATAGCGAATGGTGTTCAAAATATCTTACTATCATTTTTAATAGATCTTTTTTCAGATGGGTCCGTTCGCAATGACTGGAAGCTGACCAAAATAATACATATTCGTAAGATTGGAAATGCTAGTAAGGTCACTAATTATGGACCCATATCATTAATATCTACTTGTTGTAAAATACTGGAGCATGTTGTTTCGAAGCATATAGGATATTTTTAGATACCTACTCTGAACTTGATGAAAAACAGCATGGATTTCGAAAAGGCCTGTCTACTACAACCCAATTAACAGAATTAATTCACGATTTTTCTTCGACCCTTGACAAAGGAGTTGACAAAAGAGGACAAATTGATGTAATTTTTTTAGACTTTTAAAAAAGCTTTTGATAAGGTAAACCATAATAAATTATTTCTAAAGCTTAGGCATTTACTAAAAACCGCTGAAGTTCTGCGATGGACAGAAATGTTTTTGTTTCGTAGAAGGCAATTTGTGAGTGTTGATGGACACGCTTCTATGCCTCGTGGGGTCGACTCGGGTGTCTCCTCAGGGTTCTGTACTTGGGCCCCTGTTCCACGTGACATCTGGCAAATTTGTTTTTAATACAAGAAAAAACAGTTTGCATGTCAATAACACATAGGAAAGTTCCTTCAGTGTATAACTACTACCTGAAGAGTGCACCATATTGTCTAGGGTAGATATATTTCAGTATTTAGGGGTAACAGTAACCAGTGATTTAAATTGGAACAAACATGTTAATAATATAATCAAGAAAGCCACAGGTAAACTCTGGTCACTAAGAAGATCATTAAAAATGGCAACCTCTGAAGCTAAACTGCTAGCTTATAAAATGATAATAAGACCTAGATTGCAAGCATGCTAGTGAAGTTTGGGATCCTCACACGAAATTTTAATATTACAATTAGAAAAAATTCGAAGAACGGCACTACGTTTAATTTTTTCGAAGTAAAGAAGACTGGATTCACTAACGGAGCTGTATTCTGAGGCGAGTCTCACCTTATTAGAAGAGAGGAGAAAAAAATAAGCGTTTAAAAATGCTTTTTATGATTTTAGATGGAACACTGCAGATTGATAAACACAGGTTCATCAAACCCCATCTATCTAGAATCACACGTAATAAGCATACTAGGACAATCGGAGAGTACGTATTCGCCAAAGAATGTTTCAAGAATTCGTATTTCCCTCGGACGATAGGGGAGTGGAATAAACTGCCTGCAAGCGTTGTTAAATTCAAAACGGTTTTGGATTTTGTAAAGTGTCTCCCATGTAACCAATAGACCTCATGTTATTATTTTGTTGTACTTTTGTGATATTTGATTTGAGTATTAGGTGTCGTATAGTCCTTCATTTTTGTCATTGTGTTCTGCATGTTTCTTACGAGTTTTGTGTCTGTCCTACGTCCCTTCTTTTTCCCGGCTCCAGGGTTACCATGTCAGTATTGTCTATCGTTTTTTGTACTCACCCCTATCATAGTCCCCGCTGGGGGACTGATAGTATTACAAAATAAATAAATAAATAAATAAATAAATAAATAAATAAGTGTGCGAAATCTAGAACGCTTGAATTTTTTTATGCTAGATGGAACTTTTATATCAGATAACGAGAGAAGCACGACCTTGTGGTCGGAGATGCCATCAACAACTTCACACTCGTAATTATTCCCAACACTGCCACTTAAGAAAACAAGATCCGAAATTGATGCAGATTCCCCTTGTACTCTAGTAAATTCACCTACAATTTGACACCATAGATTTATTAAAATGTGCGCTAGAGGTTCAACTGGCGCTAGTGTGCTGTCGCAATGAAGCAAACAGCAACCAGTCGAAAATTGACTTCCGGTAATACATTTATATGGGGAAAAGTAAGTGCATTTCCTCCCTGCAGTCGATTATAAGAGCAAATATCCCGAATAAGGTAGCTTGGAACATTTCTCAGTCAGGCGGACAAAAGGATTGGTCAATTACAGAGTTTTTTTTATTTATTGCATTAAAAACGGTGCTAAAACGGCTTCGTCCATTTATTTATATACACTGTCGGACACTGTTAGCGCGAACACGACGTCGGCGCTTTTCAGCATGGGGCATATAGTACGTGCCAAGCAAATGAAGGGCATCTGAAAAACCAAGAGAGGCGGCAAGAACTACGCAGTAACACTGGATCAGTATTGTACGATCGTACGATACTGGATTGTACGATCAAAATAAATTGAAGGCCACGTAATATAGTCAGATTTTCAGTAAGTAAGTACTGCTTTATTCTTTCTGCTTTGTGCGAAGATGCTTGTTCAACGTTCAAAACACCACCCGCACGCTTGAATTTTTTTTAGAACAAATGGATAAAAGCTGCCCGGCCTAGGAAATAATAAAAATAGACACCTTTCAAAGCCCACGTACTTTATTCTTTACGTTTTGAATGTTTTTAACCGCTCACAAAGGTGCAAGACGGGGTCATTTTTATATAGTGACAGGACTGGCATATTAGCAATATATAAGCGTCACCGAAATGGTGGCGAACCTTGAACACACTCTATATCTCTTTCGATTGATATTTTGCTTACAATCGTCGCTTGTTTTGACATACCTGCTGTGGAACACAGGTTTCGCCTGAAGTAATTACACTTTTAAAATGTGAACAAAGTTACATACTCTTCGGTACGAGCCAAACAACAAAGGTACATACTCTGCGGTACGACCCAAATAACCAAGGTGTTCCTTGTTATATTCTGGCGGAGAGACAAAATGCACACGCGTTTTCCCATAGGAATGGACAGCAGCACCGCAAAAGTAGATTGGTTGCTGTCTGCTTCAATTTGCGTCACGAAAGTCACATAGACACTAGCGCCAGTTGGACTTCTAGCGTACATTGTAATAACTGTATGTTTGACATAGGTCAAAAGTAAAGGCGGTGTCTAAAAGTTTATGATTGCACGCGCTGTCCACTGTACCAGCTAAGAAAGTTGGGCCAGTCAATATTGGGTAAATTAAAGTCTCTGCACATTATTACTTTCATGTTTCGTTCTAGGTGTTGGTTTAAGTACCCTCTAACGTTTTCTAGGATAGAAAGGTATGAATTAGGAGGTCTATAGACTGCTCCAAGGAAATACGAAGTGCCGTTAAAAAGTACCTTACAAAATATTGATTTTTCGTGAGGACTAACCTCTATCGTCAGAAGATTTGCAGTTTTATCTTACAGGACCGCTACACCCCCCCCCCCCCTCCCCTTTTCTTCTTGAACCTCTATCTGTAGGAAAGAAACCTTATAATTTGGCGGGATGAATTCGCTATCAAAAATGTCATCATTCAGCCATGTTTCTGTTAAAACTAGGATTTTGGAACGATACACACAAAAGAGATGCCCAAGTTCTAAGACCTTACTTCCAACACTGCGACAGTTAACATTTAGGATTCCAAGGACCTCCAGCGTAGGACGAAAGAAACGTCGATCCCTCCTTTGTTGCCGTTGTTTTTGTTAGGTCAAGAGGGTGTTCTTATTTTGTGTATGACGTCTCCGGGTTCTGGAGTATTTTTGCATTTAAAAAAACAACACAAGCTAAATTCCAAGGAACTTTTCCGAATTACTTTCAACCTCATGTCACTGACAACAATAAGACCCCAAAAACGAATTACCCTCAGTATTTGCAGCATCACGTAGTTGGAATCAATGGCTGAGGGACATTTTTGACTCAATGGATGTTTATAGTCTCAGATGGATGTTCCGACTCGGTGAACGTCTTCAGCCGCGATGGATGTTTAGACTCGGATGGATGTTTTGACTCGGTCGACGTTTTGACACGATGGATGTTTAGACTCGGATGAATGTTTTGACGCGAGGGTTGTTTTGGCTTTGGTGTCACGTGACCTGACGGATGTTTTTGACTCGATGGATATTGTGTCCTGTTGGATGTTCTCACCATGAGCGCCTATGGGGCACCAGTCGAAAAGCCAGAGTTCATTCTTAAGCATTTTGTGCGGTGTTGTACGAAGCACTAAAATGATTTTAGGAAACGGAAACGCTCTGGCGCCCTCGTGTTTGATGGCGTACTTTCCCCAATTGCTGAAATGAACTTCGCCACTGAAGGCAAGGCCTGTTCGAAGCCGCGGAAATGACGCGTCCTGCGTCCACAGACACATCGCCGCCTTTAACGGGTCAGCGTACTCAAGCTGTAAAAATATGTCTAGCCGCGCCGGCGGAACGCACTTTGGGCCACTGTTGAGTCACTGACTATAGGGCACTGTATATTGCGATTTACACGAGCCTATTTAAAAAAAGAACAGATTTCATACTTTTTTATTTAAAATAAATTGTAAAAGACAGAGTTACACTCCGCACATCACTGAATAGAGGAAAATACGCAGTTTCAAAAGCTCGTCTAAAAGTTCTATTCAATATGCCTGACAGCGGCGTTTCTTTTTTTTTTTTCTTAATAAGAAAATGATGATGCCACAGGAAAAGTCGTCTTGTGTGCTGCAGTTTGCAAAGTGCCAATCCGTTGACACATAAAAGAAGGGTTTTGTCCCAGCTATGCATGCCTGCTACTCTTCAAGATCTGAATGCTCGAATTGTTGAAGCTGCGAAATCAATAACTATGGGACCAGTTGAATGCGTGCCCGGCAAGAAATGGATCACCGGTTTGATGTTTGTCGCTCAACAGACGGTGCTCATGTTAAGCGCAAAAAAAACACCTGGGACCACAGAACTTTGAACCCTTTATGTGTTTCTGTCTTTGACGGTTTGCTTGAAATAATAATTTAAAAATAAGTTTAAATCTGCTCTTTCTTTTTTGAGTATCCCTGCATGTTAGCTCCTGCCCTTTACGAGGGGGTTAGTGGCCGCATGTGCGCTGGGCACATTGCTCATCTATACACAGCGGAAAGACATGTTACCGAATTTTAGCGAGTGCCTAAATTCACGCTGTTTAATAATCTGCACACCCCTTTTTTTCAACAAACACTTTATGGCGGGAAGGCTTTCGTTGCCTTATCTGCTGCTTGGCTTCCTGTTGTTCGGCCAGGAAACGCGCCTACAAAACACCGTCCTCTGTAGATCGCAAAATGCCCCTTATAATTCATGGTGCAAATAAACTAGTTTCATTTTTTTCTAAACTTCAATTTTTGGAGTGATCAACGAGCTCAAGCTGACGCCCAGCCGTAGCCGCTTTTAGTGGCGACGGAGACTGAAGGCCCGTTCACACACTTCCGACATTTTGGAACCGGAGAGGCTAAAAACCTCTGCAGCAGAGCAGCCGATTGTAAGCCGTCGCAAGAAGCTTAAAAACAGGTCTTTTTGTCAGTCGGTTGTAGTCAAACGCAAGTGTGTGAACGGACCTTCAAGTGTTCTAGAAATTACACCGTTACGACCAATGGCGAAAAAGCGATCCTTCCTATTCCTTTTCTGACGTTTCCGAAATAGGCGAATGAACGCGGAGACTGCTAGGAACGCCGCCGCTTTCCTCTGTCAGCCGAGGGACGCATGTATGACTCCTTGCGTTCTAGAGGCTGTGCACCCATGACGCTAACAATACTACTACTAATAATTTTTATTGCATGTAAAGTACACATACAAAAACAAACCTGCCAAAGCCTCATTGGGATTGTCTGGCAGCGTCTGGCAGTCAGCAAACGAAACACACACACACACAAATAGAGTATGCATAAGTTAAAAACGAAACGAAATCAAAACCGAAACCAAAGTCAACCAGGGGGGGGGGGGGGGTTATACCTTAATGTTTATTAGCGCTTTCTTCAGTTTATACCTTGTTATGGCATTAATAACACTCGACAGGAGTTTATTAAAGCATGCTGGGACATAGTACAATCGGGTTCTTTTACGATATCTTGTGAAACACCGAGGTGTCCAATAACGCTCTTTCGGTCTGAGATTACGGGCAGGGAGGTACGGAGTCTTGAAGCTGCTAGCCCAAAAATGTCTATGCACGACAGTTTCAATCAATAATGAGTTAAAATCAGGCATAGATAAAGTCGCGAACACACCAATGTCTTTATCAAGGCCTAAGTCATAGGAAATGTTATTTAACATAGAACGTAGAATTGTGTTAATTCTGGTTTGCCAACGTTGGGCACAATGACCGTACACAGATATGCCATAACGGAGTACACTGTAGCCCAGAGCATGTATAATAACTTTTCGAACTGATAACGGCATATATAGTATCGAATTTTGTGAAGCAAACAAGACACTGAACGAATTTTCTTACAAATATGAGCAAGATGGGAGTTCCAGGAAAGATCGTCGTCGAAAAAAATACAAGATACTTTGATTTGAAGTTTTATTCTCGAATCAACCGAAAGGGGAACAGTTGATGTATATTTTACCGGTTCACAAGCACACGATAAACAATTGGACGCATGTAGCAATAAAGGGTAGGTGGGCCTAACTTTTTTCAAGGGGTTATGAAAACAAATGAGCTGCGTTTTCGAAGCATTAACAATAATTAAATTAGCTGACAAACCAGTCCATAATTTTAATCGCAGCAGCTTGCAGAGAAGAGATTGCATCTAAATAATTGGTAGCTCTGGATAAAATAACCGTATCGTCAGCATATTGAAACAACGAAACTGGCACAGCGTTGTGGAGGTCATTAACATAAATATTGAACAATAATGGGCTCAAAACTGATCCCTGCGGTACACCAGCTTTGATTGACGAAAATGTGCTCTGAAAATGCCCAATTAAAACACACTGTCGTCGATCGCTTAGGAAGTTTTCAAGGAGTACTAAAAGGAGCCACGAAATCTTAATTTCGAAAGTTTCATTAGCAAAAGTCGATGGCATACGCTGTCAAATGCTTTGCTGACGTCCAAAAACAGTGCGCAGGCAACCTGATTCCGTTCAAAAGATGAATTCAGTGTATCAGAAAATCCTCTGGAAGCGTCTGTGTCCCTCGACCTTGAATGAACCCATACTGATGAGGTGAACAAGGTCTAGACCATAGCGATCACACAGTCATGAAATAGACCAACCGAAAATTGTATGAAAATCTTCCTACGGGAAAGGTGTTCCGCACCATTTTTGAAAAACGAAAGTACATCGTGTCTCCCCTTCCCCCCCCCCCCCTCCCCCCCTCAACCTCTTTTTAACCGCAAAAATAATTTGCGTATTACCAAACGCTCATTTTCCGTCCAAGTGTAGCGCTATCGGTTCGAACCATGACGCCAAAGTTTCAAAACTAACGGTTATTTCATTCGAAGTTTTAAGGAATCTGAAAATTTCGACGGGAAAGTGGGGCCCGTTTTCGACCGTTTTCAGTAACTGACGCCATTCAGCTCCATGTGTTCGAGAGCTCCGTCGACCACCATTTTCCCATGGAAATTTTAGAAAATCACTTATAATTTTGGAATGAGATAACGGTTAGTTCTGAAACTTTGCCATTCCTGGTTCGGACCGCCGGCGTTACATATTTGAGGGGAGAATGAGCGTTCGGTAACGTGTAAATTATTTTGGCAATCATTTTTTAAATACTTTTTTTTTTTTTTGAGTGGGGGGGGGGGGATTCTGTATTTGCCGTTTGTACGTACCCCTGCGGACGATATGAGCTGAAAACCCAATCCGGCCTTTTTCTTTGTCTGCGGTCCCCACAAACTTTATTATCTTTCGATTTGTCGAATAGTCCGAAGTATGGTACCACAACTTCACATTCCATTCCTAATTTGGACCACAGCTCTCTAAAAAACAAAAAAAACTGGCAGGTACGCCAAAGAAAAATGACTCTTTCAGCTCATAATCTCCGCGATAGTACACTGCGCACCTACTGTTAGCGCGAACACGACTTCGGTGCTTTTTCACATACTTCAAAAGGATACTGGCGGGCATAAATATAGAACGGTTAGTATTTTAACGGAGTACTTTCCACCCTTATAGTACTTTTGATGGCAGTCCTTCAAACACTGAAAGAAAAACAAAAACGGCGATCGGGTTGTTCGCGCTAACAGCGTCGCGGAGTGTACATCACAAATGTGGTTTCGCTGAAAGCCTAATTGATATATCAGTAGAATAAATATCTACGCACGCCTCTTAAAAAAAAAATGGAAATTATATATATATATATATATATATATATATATATATATATATATATATATATATATATATATATATATATATATATATATATATATATATATATATATACTAGTATCATATATGATATTTGTTTTCAGTTCCGATTTTCGTGCAACTTTCGGTTAATGTTTTGCCATGCCTGTGTTGAGCGCTCTGGTACATCGTGAGCTTTTGGACAAGACACTATCCCTTCGCCGGTCGAACTCGGTGGGCATGCTGCCGTCAGCCCTAACCCGGCCCCGTCTCATGCTCCGTGCCACAGGTGAAGCAGATCATGGAGGAAGCAGTGACGAGGAAGTTCGTCCACGAGGAGAGCAGTACCATCACGTCCCTGTGTGGTAAGCGCCTCCGCGTGCACTGCCGTTCACACCGACTGCCATTCTGCTGGCCTCGCTGGAGCAGGCATTTCTGCACCACCAGATTTGTTTTGTTTTGTTTTTCTTCTGGGCAAGAGCGAGTAGGAATGACCACCAACAGGGTGCGATGACGCCACGTCCGAGCAATGTACTCTTCGAAACTCGAAGCCACGTTCGTTGCGGTTCGTCTCTGTTTCCCGCTTCGGCTGCTATGCTCTTTTACGATGTACCGCAGCGCAAACTATAGAGCCATCCCAACCAATCAAACGATGTGAACCTGTCACGTGACTACGCACGTCGCTGCATCCCTTCCTAAAGTCACGTGACACTAAGACGGCGTTGGATTGGCTTGGATTGTTTCTAGGGTTTTCTGCCGTTTGTTGTAAGGTGAAACGCGGTAGAGGTGTCGTTTTGAGTTTGCGAATAAAAATTATTGTTAATAAATTGTTAATCGTTTAAACTCTCGTCGCGCAAGGTCACGCGCACGTCTGCAAAGGCGGTTGTAAACTAAAACTAACAATTCACTAGTATTTTTTTTCAATACCGATTTTTTTATTGCTGTGGAATAGTTTGGTAGACAATATCTTGTTTGTATTACCAGGTCATACGATGTTACGTGCTGTACACTAATAAACGTAACAGATCGAAACAGATACGATAGAACGAAATTGGTGCATGCGATCATGCTAAGACCTTTCCTATATTTAGATACATTTCAAAATAAACCAGAAAAAATAAAATACTTATTAACGCTCGTCACTAAATCTTTCTATACCAATCGAACTTTTCTGCGAAATTCCGACTCCTTGAATTGTGCCTCTCAAAGAGCGCTTCGATCGACTTCGACGTTTTTATGCCTCTTTCTATGTCGTTGAATATCGTCAATGGTTTCGTGTTACCGAAGGGCTTCTCTTTTGGGCCAGTTGACAATCCCCCAAGAAGGAAGGCGGCCGTCTCGTGTATGTGTGCGGCTTCCACCGTAAAGCGAGCGAACAACTGCTTGCAAGAGGCTAAACGAGAAATATAATTTATTTCATGTTTCGTAACTATACGGAGAGCACACAATGGCATAAGTGTCTCTTGAAACCTGCGTGCTAGATTCCTCACTCTCATTCTAAATGTAGAAAAAGAAATTGCAGCATTATATATATTTTTTGATAAAACTGTCACACGTAGAATTGGGGTTTAATGAAGAATGCAGCCGACGCTCCTGTCCAGTCTCGGCCTATTTAAACGCGCCGCTGTGTCTTTTCAAAGCGGCGCCGCGTTCCCTTTTCCAACGCATTTTTTATTATTGTTTCGGAAGTCGTTTGGCAGCTGGCCATCTTTTCGAAGCGTCGTATCGCCCTAGTTTCTTGTCTCTTCTTTCTCGTCATTGCTGTTTCTGAAAACTTTTGTCACCTGCAGTCAACTCTGGTAGTACCTGCCACTGTGCCACGCGACGCGTGTTTCGGACGCTGATAAAATCTGAGCTGTAAGTCATTGGCAACTCAAGAAGGTAGGACGAGGGGAAGGAAGGTAGGAGAGTAGAAAGGGGACGCAACGCTGGGAGGGGAGGAGGAAATCCTCCTCCCCTCGCCAGCATTCCGTCCGTTTCCTCCTCTCCCAACTTCCTTTTCTTCGCCATCGCCCTACCTTCTCAACCTCCAACATAGTATAGTAATTTTGTCGTGTGTATGTTTAAGGCCGGTTCACACATACAGCGCAGCGCTGTAAGTCAGCACAAAAACAAATAACCGCACTGATGCAGCACCTTATCAGCGCTGTATCACTAATATACCGCAAAGTGAGCGCTATTTTCAGCGCTGACCAATAGCGCTAAGTGTGTTGTATGTGTGAACATCCCTTTAGAGAGCGGAAGGTTAGGCAACCCCGCTGGGCTTCCGCAGGAGTGCAATTCTGCAAATAATAAGAATCCTTTTTAATCGAAACCACTGAACGTTGCGAAGACTGTCGCGGTGACGTGAGACGAACTGACCGATTTGGGCGTCCCTCGCAGCCGCGGTGGACGCGTGCCTGTCTCACGGCCTCAAGCGCCGTGCCCTGGGGCTCTTCAAGACCAACTCGACGACGGCGCTGCTACACAAAATGGCCAAGAACTTCGAGCCGGCCGCTGCCATCGCTCGCATGGTGACCGATCTGGAGAGCGCCGCGGAGTCTTCCACCATCACGTGAGCCAGCCATGACGTTTAAAACCCTGAACTCTGGTGAGGGGAAAAAAAGTGAAAGCCGTTTACAACTTCCTGTAACGCCGAATTAGAGCGCAGCTCTTGAGGAGGAGGAGGGAAGGGTATTGGGGGGGGGGGTCAAGTGACCTCGTGGGGAGGGGGTTACGTGACCTCGGGGGGGGGGGCGGGGGGCACGTGACCTGGGAGGTCACGTGACCCTGGGATACCCTTTGGGGTCACCTGACTTGGGATCACGTGACCTGGGAGGGGGTCACGTGACCTGGGGGGTCACTTGACCTGGGGCGGTTACGCCGACGGCGCGCAACGGCGAGGCTGACGCCGCTCAAGCCGGAAACGGGCGCCTAAGAGCTGCGCTCTAAAAAGAAACTGACGTTGAAGAAAAAGGCACAGGAGAGGTCGTCTTAGACGCAGCTAAATCGTTCATTTTCTCTCGCTCCTTATATACCCCCGATAGACACCAACAACTCCTCTCCCGAACATACACCTCGTTAGCAATACACCGATTGGACTCTCACATACGTATGAATTAGTCAAAGAATGGCCTATAACTCACGTCGTGCGTCACGTGTGCGGCACTTCGGAAGTTTCCGAGTATGCGCACGGCGTTCCGCGATAATCTCGAATCGTTGGTCTGCCAGAAGGTTGAGCGGTAACGCGCTCCAATGGTCGACCGGTCTCGGTGACACGAAGGCTTCCACGGTTCCATTCCTTCGGCGGGACTGCACCGCCAATGAAGGGACCGCTTGGCCTTCTTGCTTGGCCAGCTGGTTTGAAGTAAGACGGAGGATTAATCATCCGTGTGTAATCCTGGGCCAGCGTGTAAGCGAGAAAGTTCCTAGAGTGCATAGTGAGTGTTCCAGCTCGTCGCCAGCATCTAACAACACGACAAGTGACCTGACCATTTTTGCTTGCGCTCCAGAGAAGATGACATTATCTGCTAGCTATACCACGAGTAAGATGGATGTGCGATCACTGAGTCACGGTCTTGAGCATCGGTTTGATTAATTGAACGACCCGTTTAGCGCGAACACGACATCGGCGCTTTTTTGCGTTCGACTGAAGGTGAACAACAGATTCTTCTACACATTCTATTTTGAAGATGAACAACACACTCTTTACTGCCCACGTTGTACCCACACGAGCACATTCCAAGACAGCAGAAGTTTTTTGATAACCTAATAATGCATGTGAAAACAAATTTAAAAAAAATTAAAGAGGTTTACAACCTTCTGGAACGCCGAATTAGAGCGCAGCTGTTGAGGAGGAGGAGGAAGGGTGCTGAGAAGAGCGTATGCCCCTCCTCCTCATCCGTACTTTCTCCCCTCTCCTCCTCCTGTCTTCCTCCCTTCTCATCATTCCTTCTCCGCTCTTCTCTTCTCCTACTGCTTTTCCCCTCCTCCCCGCGCGTTGCATCATGGGACGTTTCCCATAATGCAACGCGTGGGACCCTCGTGACGTCACGTGTCACATCACGAGTCCCGCGCGTTGCATTATGGGACATTTCCCATATTTTACCGCGCGCTTACGCCGACGGCGACGGCGACGCCGCTCAAGCCAGAAACGGGCACCTAAGAGCTGCGCTCTAAAACTACGTGAGAGCGCTTGCCTGTGCTATAAGTATCTCGCTGCAGATGAGGCAGTACGGATAGCCATGCATGGGAGAGTGTGTGGATAATGCTTCTTAAAATGCTGAATTACAATTTTTGGTGTTCATCCTTTCTCGGACGGGAGCTCAGCCCTTAGATGTAGAACGACCATTTTTTTCCGATGTTGCCCAGCTGGCGATCAGCTCGCAATCTCGAAGGCCTTTGAACTTTCCATGAAACGGGGGTATAAGTGGACAAGTGCGAGTGGAGCGAGCACAACGCTTTGAGCGCGTGCACGCTCGCTGTATCGGTTTCGCTCACACTTTGCACTGACTTATACACGCAAATGATACGATAAGCCATACGCTCAGACCAGTTAAAGCTTGTCTTACAAGTTACCACCATATGCGCCAATGTGCGAGGCATGTGCCCCTTGGAAGCAAATGGCAAATGGCGTCGCAGTGCTACGGAGTATAATAGCTGTGAAAAACTAAAATGGTGTGTCCTTGAAAGAAAATGGTGGCGCAGCACTAGGGACTCCGGAACCGGGGGGGGCAGGGGGGCCAGAGCCCCCCAAGATTTTCCAGGATGGGGCGGAGCCCCCCACTCCGACTGTCTCCTCCCCCCCCCCCCCCCCCCCATCTCCAATATTAAAATTGCTGGGCTTATAGATCAAACGTCAGTGTCAATAGTCGCTGAAGCTCGCACTACAGACCCACAAAAAAACTAGCAGGTCGTGTCAGCGAGATTGGTTCGAAAGATTCCCATGGCTTTCTGACGACAGCAAGAGCGATGCGGTGTTGTGCCATGAGTGCAGCTTATTTTTCAAGGAAAGGGGATGCAAATATGGTGCAGTGGAGCTACCCTTTGTTAAGACTGGCTTTAACAACTGGAAAAAAGCTACAGAAAAATTTAGACACCATATGAAAAGAGCCAGTTTCACAGAATCTCTTAACCACAGCCTGTCGAGGCAGATGGGTATTCGTGTCGCGCCGCTCTTAACAAAGCAGTGCAGCAAGCAACAGGAAGAAGCTAGGGCGGCACTACGGGTAGCTCTCTTCGCTACCTTTGCCGCACAGGCCAAGCTCTAAGGGGACGCACAAAAGATGATGGAAACTTGCTTGATTTGCTTCATGAAAAATCGGGGGATGCTCCCGCCCTGAAAAGGTGGATGACGAAAAGGGACAAGTGGGTAAGCGGTGATGTGCAGAACGAGCTGGTTGAGATCCCACGCAATACAGCGGGGTCCAGCCCGTTCTATGGCATTATTGCTGACGGCACAGCTGATATGTAGCTGTCGAGGAACAGTTTACCCTCTGTATATGGTAGCTTGAAAGCAAGACGCTCGACGTCCGAGAAGACTTCATTGACCTGTACAACGTCCCAGACAGCAGGGCTGAGACGCTGTACACAACCATCAGAGACATGATTTTGCACCTTGGCCTTGATTTCCATAGACTGCATGGCCATTGCTTTGACGGGGGTCGCCAACATGTCCGGCCGTTTCTTAGGCGTGCAGAAACAAATTAGTCATTCTGAGCCGAGGTCCATGTATGTGCATTGCGGCAACCACAGCTTAGATCTCGTGTTACAGGAAGCTAGCCGTAGCTGCGACATCATTGGCGATGCTCTCAGTACAGTGAAGGACGTTTCAAATGAAATTCTTGCTTCGAAGAAACGCAAAGCTGTTTATTCATCTATTGCAATTCCTCCAGTCCGCGAGGCGGCGGAAGAGGCCGGATCAACGCCAAATAACCTTCTTCCGCTTTGCCCAACAAGGTGCACTGTCAGAGGGAAGTCAATGAAAAGGTTCGCTGAAAACTATGCTAGAGTTCAGGAGACACTGAACGAGCTGCTACAAGGTGAATATACGATTGCAGACGATCAACACACATGGCCTTGCCTTTATATGGATCTGTTTCCTTCATCACGTTTTTGTGCACATTTCCTAAATATGTATTAAGATGTCATTCTCTTGGCTTACTCGTTCATTTCATAGCGTGGATGTCTTTTTGGATGAACATTTGAAGAATAATAAACGTGATTCTCCGCAATCTCAATCTTGTAATGTTGTGTATCCTTGTAGGGATTTTGAAATCGCCTGAAGCACTATGCATAAGCGTTTTCGCAATATTAGAGAGTTTCAGTGGATCATACGCAAAAGCTTTGAGGGTCGGAAGGTGCATGCGCAAAACTCAATATTGCGTTCTACGCGTGCGCACTTCCGACCCGCAAATGTATTGCGTACGCAAGGCTCATGCGTACGAGCCACTAAAACTCCCTACTGTTGTTATAAAGCAGGAAGGAAAAGTGATTGTACATGCTAAGTAAGGAACTTCAAGCAAATAATATTTTATTTTTAATAAACAATAAGTAAAAATAAAACAACAGAAATCAACTCCAGTCCTTATTTCCTAGAATAAAATATATAAAAACGAAAAGGTTTGACTTCAGCCCCCCCACTCAAAATCTACTTCCGGAGTCC